>PVIJ01016648.1:0-32058 GCA_004024925.1 Scalopus aquaticus | reverse complement strand
TTGAGTTGACTTTTGTGCAGGGTGTGAGGTAGTAGTCTAGCTTCATTTTTTTGCATGTGGCTGTCCAGTTTTCCCAGCACCATTTATTGAATAGACTGTCCTTGTTCCACTGCATTTTCTTTGCTCCTTTGTCAAAGATTAGTTGTTCATAGATATGTGGCTTTAATTCTGGGTATTCTATTCGGTTCCATTGGTCTTCCTGTCTGTTTTTGTTCCAGTACCATGCTGTCTTAATTATTATGGCTCTGTAGTATAATTTGAAATCAGGGAGTGAAATTCCTCCGTTTTCTTTCTTTTTAGTTAGTAGGGCTTTAGCTATGCAAGGTTTTTTGTGGTTCCATATGAATTTCATCAGTAGTCGATCTATTTCTTTGAAGAATGTCATTGAGATTTTTATTGGGATAGCATTAAGTCTGTAAATTGCTTTTGGTAGGATTGCCATTTTGATCATGTTTATCCTTTCAATCCATGAACAAGGGATGCCTTTCCATCTTCTTGTGTCTTCTTCTATTTCTTTCAACAGAGTTTCTTAATTGATCTCCCTGCCTCTGTATTTGTCCCATTCAAATCTCCCATCTTATTGTAGCCAGGGTCAGTTTTCTAAAACTCAGTCTGACTTGCTTGCGGCTTCTATTTCTTGTGGGATAAAGTTCATCCTCTTTAGCCCAACTTGTAAGAATTTTCACAAACTGATTCACCATATGCTTTCACTCCTCATACTACCCACTTGTATTTCATGCCCTAGAAATAGCAAACCTCTTGCAGTTCCTTGAAGATTCTACTGCTGTCTCATCCTTTGAAGTCTTCTCTCTCCCTAGGCTTCCTTTCCCACGTTTCTTCACCCAGCTCAGACTCCTCATTTCCTAATACTCAGGCACCACCCCACACCATGCCCCCCAACCCCAAAGTCTGCCCTAAACATTTCATTCTAATAGAGCCTCCTCTGCTTCTATAGCTCTCTGTGTCTGATTCCACCCCTGCACTTATCTCTTATATTAATGGGGGATCCGCCACAAATGACCAGTTCTTTAACAGCAGCCACTGGGATCCTGAGTCGCTAAAACCCAGGACCATAGGTGGCTTCTGGAAAACTTTAGCCCTTCAACAATATCCTGTGCTCCGAATTAACCTCAATCTTTTATTTCTTCTATAGAAATTTAAAGATGGAGTAAGAGACCATTGGTTCAACTCTTTCTCTCCCACCCTAATTACAGGAGAAAAATGGAGGTCAGAGTTACACCCAAGTAATGGCCAAGCCAGAAAGAGATGCCAATTCTCCAGAGAACAAAGGCTACGTGAAATAAGGTCATGACAAAGTTCTAGGCAGAATGCCTAGCACACAGTAGGCACTTAGGAGTAATTGTCCATTTCTCCTCTTAGCCCCATCATTTTCCCTCAAAAATCCACTGTCATTCTTCAGAAACTCTTCTGGTTGCTTCACTTTTTGTTCTTCAGTCTCTTGGGAGATGCAGCAATAGAATTGGAAAGTATTTGGGCTTTGATTATTTTCACAGCTTTGAAAGTACTCCAAAAGAACAGTATTTTATAAATCCAACATTGCTGATGGCTGGAGGTATGCCATTAAAAATGTTAACTCACTAGAACCAGAAATACCCCAATGAGTGTGCAGAGTTTCCCTGTTACATTTAATTAAAAGATCATTTTTATGACAACATCATATTAGGGGTGATAAAAGGATCATAAATTGCCTCATGAGGTCACCAAGAAAGTTCCAATGCTCCATTAGTTTTCATTGTCCACTGCCCAGATATCAACACTAACTGTTATCACAAAGTACATAAAACATGTGCCCTTTCTGGCTGGAATACACAAATGTTCCCCAAAATCATATTCAGCTTGTTTCACATCTTAAACTTACTATGGCCAAGGGCAGATATAAAATGTGACTAATATTTTATATGCTATAAAATAATGAAGTTCTATAAAATTACAAATGTAAGTGCTTCTATTTATGAAACTTAGCATGTCACTCTGTAAATATCACAAACCTGACCTTGTGTTTTTGATTACAGAATTACAACCTAAAGCATCCAATAGGAAACATATAAGCAAAAACACTGCTGGCATGGTTGATAACTGTAACTGAAACATGTGAGTTTTTGTTTTCAATGGTAGGGAAAACTATTTTAATGTTGTTTCTGTGGGAATATAAATGTTAACCTGCAAAGATGCATTATATCACTGTCATTACAAATACAATCTTCCAAAAAGCAAAACCAGTAACCATGATTTTATGAAGAACCAACAATTTCCACAGAAACAACTGAATCTTCTATGTCTTTGTTGCTTTGGTTTGGACGTGCCTGCTTTATCTTGGAAAACTAGCAGAGCAAAGGAATTTCCAGAAGTCAGTTTCTCCGAATTGGCTTTACAAAGCAGTGATTTCTAAAGTCTTTTATAAAACTATTTTATTAAGACTTTCACTGAAAACCTTGATTTTTTTTAAATCACCTGGTTTGCTCCTCTCTCCAAAGGGAGTGACCAGCCAAAACTGTCTGTATGCAACAAAAAGATAAAAATTTCAATTAGGCTCAGTGCTGTCATCAGCAGACCACATGAGAAAGCCTGAGATAATCCACATTACATATTGATGTCTATCAGCACTAAGACCACAGCTTGTTTCATCTCAGGCCCCTTTTGTAGGTTTGGCAGCCACTGCACCCAATAAAGGCCTAATCATATTAATTTATGCCCCTATCAATTATACATTCAGATTCCTCAGATAGCTTGTCAGTTTTTATTCACTATTTTCCGAAAAATATGCCTATTACAGTTAAAGTGCAAATAGTAGGACTGTCAGAGATGGAGATTTAAAGAATATTACTTAAAAGAGGTGGGCTTCCTTAATTTATAAATGTTGTATTATATGTCATACACGGGCTAATTCTAAAATCAGGTGCAGGTGAAGACGGATGTCACATGAAGGACTTCCAGGAAAGTGGGGGGAGGCATTTCCCAATCCCTGGGTCATGTTTTAATAGTTCTTTAAAGCAAATGGCCTTTGGTCTATCTTTGTAAAAATCTCAGATATTTTTATTCGAAGCAATCACTTATTTTTGTCTCTCAAACAAGAAGCATCAGTTTAATAAGACTGAAAGGCACCATCCTCATGTTCTCTTTCTCTGTGTGGCCAAAGGTCTTGTGAAGACGAACTGGAAGCGTTTGTGTGCTGTCTTTGGAGATGGTACCCTGTACCTTAGGCAGGTATATAGTGCCCTAGCATGGTGGGAGCAAATGGTGGGGGTATTGATAATGGGAAGCCTATGCATTTGGGCGGCAGATGATATAGGAGGAATCTCTATACCTTCTGCTCAATCTTTGAACTTAAATCTACTTTTTAAAAAAGGCTTTTTTAAAATGAGAAGAGCATGAAATAATGCTGGAGATACACAGGGGAATTCAGAATTGTCTTCTCGATGTTACTGCAACTCCTCCCATCTCCTCTTTATACATTGCTCTTCATTATGCACTTCTGTGGTGGCTTTCATCAAGAGATAGTCTGTTTCTTTCCCCCTAGATTCTCAGCAGATCCTATGGTTATTGGGATGTTAGCAGACATGACACACACCAAGAGTTAGTATGTGGCAGCTCATTCTCCTCCCTGTTCCTTAGAACCCTAGATACATCATAATGGAGGAAGAGACCGCATGTAGATCAGAGACTCAATCCCATCACTAGTCCTTGACCAAGTAGCCAAGCTCAAGGCTACAAGAGAGGCCCCCTATATCATTCAACCCTAGCTGAACATTATAGAGCACAAAAAACAATCAGCAGATCCAGTGCATTGCTTTAAACCACTCAAGTTTGGGATGGTTTCTAGTACAACCAAAGTTGACTAATTCAGTGTGACAGGAATCCTTCAAAGGAGATTAAACAGAGAAGTGACCTGATTTGCTTTGCACGCGCACGTGCTTGCGTGCGTGCACATGCGTGTGTGTGTGTGTGTGTGTGTGTGTGTGTGTGTTTAATCACTCCAGCAGTAGGGTGGATGTTAAAAAGGCAAAGGGGATGAGAGAACCTGTGAAAGTCAGTGAGGAGACAGACCGATTTGAGCAGAAATGACCTGGCTTAGTCACAGTGTTGGATCACCCTGAGGGAGGAGGCCCCAATGTGAACAAAGGAGGGCTCCAGAGTGATGGCAGATAGATGCCATTAGGTGCCAGTGTTCTTGCAGCAGGCTCTCTAAAGGAAAATCAGAGGGCCTCTCTTCTATAGTAACACAGCTGTTAGGTGTATGTACTCATTTCTTTTTTTTATTTTATGTTTACTGAGCTAACATTGGTTTGTAGCACTGTCTATGTTTTGGAATACAGGTTCACAATTTTACAAATATATGTCACCATATCACTTCCACCACCAAAGCTCCAGTAATTTCTACCATAGTCCATTGGGCCTCCTTTCCCTATTTGCTGCAACCACCACCCCTCCCGACACACATACACACTCCCCCTCAGTTAGGCTCAATTTCACAGTCAAATTTCCAGCGTTTGTTTTGGTTAGTTTTGTCTGTTGCTTTGCTTTGTTTTTTTATATTCCACATGAATGAAGTCATCCAGTGTTTGTTCCCTTGTTTACATCACCTTCTCCCCCATCCCTCTCTTGAAGACAGGATCCCTGCTGGCTGGCACTATATTCCCCCAGACCACAGCATGCTATGGCCCAACAATCACTCCAGGGCATTTGTGAACAAATGGCCAACCACAGATAAACCATCTAAATATTTACTATGTACCAGAGATTGTTACAAGTGTTCAAACTTTAACTCAATTCTCATAACAACTCAATGAAATAGGTGCTTTTTTGGTCCCCATTTTAAAATAAGAGAGTTGAGGTAGAAAGAACAGAAGCCACACAATGGAGACCTCACATCTAGCAAGAAGCATATGTGAGTTCAAACCCAGGGTCCAGGCTCTTAACTTTTACCCCACATTCTCTCACAGAAAGAACATTTTCACTTAGAACATGGCTATAGATGAAATCAGCAGAATTACTCATTAACTTACTAAGTTAAAAAAAAAAATACAAATGGAAAAACCAGAGAGAGCTCCACAATATTTGTCTTGAGCAATTTGGCAAATAAAAACACAACAAATGGAAAAACCAGAGAGAGCTCCTCAATATTTGTCTTGAGCAATTTGGCAAATATTGAGTATTAAAGTGAAAAAGATTGTTCACTGATCTTCTGTAGGCTTTATGGGGGTAATTGTTTCATTGATGTTAGTTTTTAGAAATGTACTGAACACATCCACAAAGCCACAAAATAGGCACCTGAAAATCCAGGACCAGATTTCTGGGAACCTGGAAATACAGAGTTGACATTTAAGCCAAGAGAACAGAGAGCATTGCCTGGAGAAGCTTTGGAGTTAGAGGAGGCTTAAGTCCCAGTCCTGAAGTGCCCAGTCTTTTCTGGGCAAAAGAAAAGCACTGATCACAAATGTAACATGCTGTTTAGTTCCAGTTATGTAACAGTTCTGAAGTGACAAAATGATAGAAAAGATGTCAAAGGTTGCCAGGGACTACATGTTTTTTGGTTTGTTTTTTTCAAGGGAGGTGGTAGGTGTGACTGCAGAGTGGTAACTGGGAGAGCTGTGTGGTGCTGGCAGTTCTATATTCTGACTGTGGATTTCACTATACAAGGGATAAAATTTCTTAGAATCATCAGCAAACAGGATGCTTGTAAAAACGTGTGAAACCAAATAAGACCCCAGTCTGCAGCTAAGTGTAGTATGCTAGCAAAATTAATTTCCAGGTTTGCACAATGTGCTCTATGTCATCAGATATTATCAATGGGGGCACTGGGTGGAGGGGACACAAATTCCCTGTGCTGTTTTGGCAACTTCTGGTGAGTCTTAAACATTTCCACAATAAAATATAAGAAACATAAAGACATTCTTTTCTGCAAAAATGATGTCTGTATGCTTACACAGAAATCCTCAAATGTTTTTCGATAAAAGTTTATCATTAAATGACAATAGATTTTAGCTCAATTCCTTTTGTTCCTAGAGTGAAGTATTTTAATAAAAGAAACAGACTGCAGTGAAGAATAATTTATAAACCTGACTGGGTGGGGGGGGGGGCTCAATCTGATCATTTATTCAGCTAAACTGAGCTGTGCATGATGCCAGATAGCGGGACATGCACAAGAAAATCAGCATGCACAGACCCGGCTGCAGGGTGATCCCATTCTAGTACAGAACAGGCAACCAAATACCTGCCAACTGATGTTTTAAGGTACTTTCAAGTTCTTGTGATTGTCTTATTATGAGAGACAAGGAAAGGGAAGCGAGCACCAGTTTAAGTCCCTATAAGTGCCTGTTTTTTCTATAAGGTGGAGACATTAACCTTGTATTAGACTTCAAGGTCTGAGGACAAGATTATTTTGGTTTCCAATTTTGCCAGACTTCAGTTCCTAATACTATTAAATCGTTTCCTAAGCAAGAAAAATGAGTTTGGTCAATAATAATTAGGCTGGGCTTCTACTGCTCAGACTTTAGAAGTAAATATGCCGATGGAAAGCTTGGCCGATGCTGATGCACACTTAGTTAAGTTGGAGTAGGCAGGAAGGGATCGCTCCTGTGATGACAGGAGGAGCTAGGAGACTTATAAAGGGAATGAGCCCTGACACCAAGGAGTGTTGCTTGGGCTCAGTCTGTACTTTTAACTGAAACTCAAAGCAACGCCTTCACTTTTCTTAGCAAGGACCCGACAAAGACATGTTGGGATTCACAAGGAAGACCCCTAAACAGTAAGAAGCACCGTGATGGTGCCTGAGGTTGAATGCCAGGGATGACAGGAGGTAAATGTTACTTCCCCTCTACCCAGTGAACTAACTGGTTTCTCTTTAAAAAAAAAAAAAAAATGACTGGAGTTCGAAGAGGAAAAGGTTACTTATGTAGTATCAAATAATTTTCCACAACTTGCTTATAAATTGAAAATGGTAACTTTTAATAGTAGAGATGCCTTCACCAGTGACCAGAGTCAATACCACAATTGTCAGGACAGACTGACATCACTCAGTGAGGAATTGGGAACGACACTGCATCACTTCTGTGCTGCTCTTGCCAAAAATGAAGACAGTAAATCTAATCAGGTGGAAACATCCGACAAAACCATATTGCAGGGTATTCTACAACGTGTCCCCTACTCTTCAAAAATGCCAAGGTCAAGGCACAGACAGGTGGAGGGAGTGTTCCAGATTAAGGAGACTAAAGATATGACAACTAATTACAATGTGAATTGCAATCTGGACTAGGACAGGCTGGTTATTGGTTGGCACAACTGACAAAGTTCAAAAATCCAAGTTCCTGATTTTGATTATTATATTCTAAGTATATAGAATAATATCCTTAGATATTCTGGAGTATTTCTAAACGTTGAAGTACTTGGGGGAAAAAGGGTACAAGTATTTCGAGTTTCAAATAATGAAGGGAAAAATATGGGGTGGGGTGGGGAGGGAATGAGAATACAATGCAAATGGGACATGAGCATTTCTTATATTATTTTGGCAATTTTCCTCTAAGTTTAGAACTAAATCAAAATTTTAAATGTAGGAAATATGTGCTTATCATTGTGTGTTCCCCTTGATCAGCCCCCTTGTGCCCCAGGTTGAACAAGGCAGTTTACCCTCAGCCCCTAATACTCCTGGCTGACTTGGACTCCATTCCAACTCCATGCTGGGGGCAATAATGAAGGCAGATGCACACAGACAGTGCAAGCACAGAGGAGGAGCTCCTAACTTAGGCTGCGGGTAATAATTGGCTCTCTAGAGTTGGTGATCCTTGAACTAAGTCTTAAAGGATAATGAGGAGTTAGCTAGACAATGGAGGGCCTGCTGGGTAACACTCCTGGTCACAAAGGCAGGAGGACCTTGTTTCTCTTCTTGCCGCTAAGATCTGATCTCTGTTTTCCCTTCTCTATGTCTGGGAGGTTGCCCTTGTCCTCTGAACTCTAGAAGTCTGACCAATTGGAAACAGCAGGAGATAAAAGTGTCACTAGAGAGAGGTGGGTGTTTATTCTCACTGTGTTTTGGCTGGTTCCCACCTGAAGCTACTGTTCCTATCAACTAACCCCACCCTCTCCCCCAATGACCACAGGATTCTCTGGGATCCAGTGTCATCATGTAGTCCTCTTGCCTCTTCAATCTTGTAGTGATAAAGTCTTCCTGCTCAGGTTAGTCCCTGAGCTCCTCCCCAGTCTTCAATGATTGCATTAATTGCCCTTTTCTGAAAATAATTCCTCATTAAATTATTTTTAATTCAATTATATTACATGTGCCAGGTGTTTGCTTCTAGAACCCTTGCTAAGATACATGGTGCCGTGAAGCAGAGGGCTGTGGAAGAATGTGAGTGATGGGGCTTGCACAGGGTCAGGGCTAGACCAAAGTGGGCCAGCTTTCATTTGTCCTTGCAAGAACCCAGACCTGGCAGAAAAGACGGGGCTGTGTGGAGAGGCGAGCTCTGCCGTTACCTAGGCCTCCATCATGTGACCTTGGTAAGTGACTTAATCTGCCTGAGCTGTTTCCTCATTTATGAAGAGAGATTAACCTCACAGGGTTAATGTGAGGAATAGCTGGGAAGAGAGCAAGTTCAAGTCAGAACACAATTCCAGAACCCTCTCCTTCAGAGGGAGCTGACCCCAGTGCCCTCTCCTCTTCCATGAATGTCTGTTGTGGATCGTCACAGCCCAGAGTTTAGACCTCATCCTTAGTGATTATTTCATGGGAAGGTGTGTCTTTCTGTTGGCTGTGAATCTCCAGCTAGGTTTTCAAGTGCTTCCTGGAAGGAGCTGTGTCTTAGCTATTGCTGGTTCTCCAGGTCAGGCACACTTGTTGGTTGGTAGATGGACACAAACGATTTTGGTGTCAGAGTCTGGAAGGGCACATTCATCATGTTCTTGCGTTGTTTCTGAGCTCGCTTACCTTACATTCTAAAGCCCAAACCAAAAAATTCTTCCCTTCCTCCCTTCCTTCCCACTTACCTTTTAGTGTCTGTGTTATGTAAATAGCCACAGACATTTTAGATCTGTTTCATTAACTCTAGTCATTTAGGAGGGCGGAATCTGGAATGAATATCCAGTTCCACAATTAAGCTATATTCATGCTCCAAAATAAAAACTAGGTGAAATGATAAAAAGGATATAACACTTCAGAAGTAGGCATCCTAGGGTGTCCTAGGTGGCTGTGTCAACTTGCCATGCCCTTAGCTAAAGTCGTTTCCATAACGGTTCTTTTTCCCTCCATCCTTTGTAGTACTAGGTCTTTCCATTTGACAAGTTTTTCCTTAAAGGAAAATGAGAAGCTTAAATAAGTAGAACTAGCACTAGCATTGCCACAGCACTTGATCATTTTCTCACGTTGTCTCATTAGTGCTCAGGGCACCTGCAAGGTCACTAAATATGATGATTATCACTTTTGGGCAAATTAAACTACAAAGGAACAGAGAGGTTAACTGAGTTCCCCACTCTCTACACACACTTATGGTTGAAGCTTGTCAATGGAATGAATTCTAAGATTCAGCCTGATTTCACAGCTTCTCATTCCCCTCTAAACGCCATCTGTACTAAAGAAAAAAAAGAGAGGCAACCCTAGACTAGAGAACAGTAGCCAGAGGATTTCTCTAGGTCTGAAAAGTGTCTACTTCTTCTTCAAATACAAGAGCCAAACCTGGCCTGTGTTCAATCAGAAATGAACTGGCTGATTGCACGGGCCTGGTGTCAGTCTAGGGGACTCCCATGCCTGTCCTTTCCTGCTCCTGTCTAGAGGCTCCTCTAGAGTAGGGTTCCCCCTAGCCATGGAGCCCTGGCTCCAGGAATGAAGGAGGCATGAAACGCCCTCTCTTTCCTCACCTCTGCTGAAAATCAAGGAACTGCTCACCATAACCATATCACCGAGAAAGGAATGCCCATCGTATTCAGACTTCATACTTGTCAGTGACAAAATACACTAGCCCAGTGTCCACTAGTGACCTAGCGCTTATGGCGACCTGGCCAGGTGCACATATGAAGAAGGGAAGCAGAGTGGGTACAGGGACATCTGCAACCCTGGGGTGAGTGGTCAGGCCTGGGGGGGGGGGTGGCAGAATATATGACCAGTTCAGGGAGACTAGTTACCCCTCAGCACCAGGAGGCTGCTGAGGGAAATAACCTCGGCACAGTTAGGGATAAGTACAGCAACATTTTAAAAGATGCTAGACATCTAGATACATGGGACCATGTGACTTATAAAAGTGTTTACATTATGTTAAAATTATTGTGAAAAGCAATGATTCCATGAGTAACTAGTTGATCCCTCTGAAAGCAAGATGCATTTTACTTAATGAGCATGGATTTGTTACACTGTGGGGCTCCCAAAGCAGACTCTGGGATGCGGTGGGGTTTTCTTTGAAAGGGGAGTCTGAAGAACATGTGTGAACAGGAGAAAAGAGAGGTATCAACAGTGCATGCATGAAATGACATTGCCTCAGAGGATTGAGGTAACTCACCTGAGAAACCTCGCAGGGCACATTTCAGAATCAGAATCGGCATGTGGTGGTGGGGTGTAAGGCCATGGACCCAGGGCCACACTCCTCTCTGGCCGAGAGTTGGCCCTGGGGTCATTAGCCTCACCTGTATACACACACATACCCACACACTTTATTTATATATATTTTACACCATTGTTCAAATAAATAATAACATTAAACTCACCTGTACACTTTGATTCCTTCCGCTGACAAGGCGACAAGGAAGCAGGCGGCCCCGGCAGAGACGGCAGAGACGAGGGACCAGGGGAGGAGGGAGGCTGACTTTGTGCTGCAAATGGTCTCCTGTGCTTGCAGATAAAACCAGGTGGGCCTTAGCAACACGTCTGCCCCTCTATCCAAAAGTCAGGGTTTCTGGGAAGCTTCCTTAAGCTGAAATGGCACAAAGCAAAGAAGCCACTATCATTCCTTTACAAAGAAAAGAAAACCAGCATCCCCAAACCCACCACATAATCCACCACATCTGCCAAATGACACCTAAGCCCTGAATTCACACTAACCTCTAATGAAAGCAGGAAAAGTTCTCGAAAAGGGCTGGCAAGCAGCAGAAGTGCAGGAAGGAGCTTGGTTCCGCGTTGATTACTCATGCGTGGCCCGGAGACACGCGGCGCTGCCGCAAACCCACGCCAGCCAGTTCCACTTTTCGACAACGTCGTAAACGCCTTGCGCCCTCGCCTTGCTTTGGGACAGTGGCCATAGGACGTCCCTGGGCCGCGGTGACAGCCGCAAAGCGGCTTTACTCAGACTGTCGGGAAGCGAGGGAGCCTGGTAGCGGTAAGTCAGCGGCCTACCCCCGCCTCCGACTGTACCCAAACCGACCTGAAGCTGAAGGGAAAGCGGGCTCAGACGGCCCTGCCTGTGAAGGGCTGCTTCCGGCCTGGAGCGCAGGCTGTGCGTATTCTGGGCCGGACCTGGAAGACACAGAAGGAGGAGGAGAGGCTTTCCACCAAACGGAGTGTCTTTTCTCTTTTAAAACGAACCATTTCCATGCCCGCGGAAGGTTGAGCATGGGTATTGCCCGGCATGTTAGGAGAAGCTGGAGCTATGCTCCGATGCGCGGCTGTGATTTTGCATGCTAGGCCAAGGTTGACATTTCTCAAAGATGGTCCTTTTCATGGACCCCCGTTCTGTTCAGTCCGCGTTTGCTGAACTCCACCACTCACCTCTCTGCCTCCTGTCGAGGCTGAGGGATGTGGCTGTTCAAGTTTTCTATTGTGCTTTTGAGCCTCAGGCTGTGCGGTAATTAACAGGGGCCCTCGTGAGAATCGTGGACTTTGGAATCTGCCATTTAACGAGTTCATTGGATTCCGGTGTAGATAGTTCACGACATTTTGAGAAGCTGAGAAACTCAGACCCCAGCCTCCTCCTGTATCTGCCTGGGTCCTCCATGGATGCACTGATGTCTTACATCATTGTGCCCTGGCTGAAGCCTGACTTGCTCTGGTGTGGATTTGTATGAATGAGTACTGGTTAGGGGGGTTAGAATTTTGTCTGGACTGCTGTGCAGTTTTCCAAGTAAGAACGCTGTGTACACAGCCTGAACTCTGAGAGGCACACTCTGTAGGATGTGTGCATGTGTGTGCTTATGTGCATGCATGCCAGGGTGCTGGGGAAGGGGGAACCAGTGATACCAGAAGCTAAGAAATTTTCGTAGGAAAATTAAGTATTTACTCTTTGCATTTACTCTGTCATGCTGGTATCTGGTTTTGTTTGTTTGTTTGTTTGTTTGTTTGCTTGTTTTTTAAGAGAGAGTTTGGACTTTCTGAGGTGAAATTAATTCTGGTCTTTGTCCCATAGTTGATACTCAGTATTTACAATGTCTGTAACTACAAGGAGCTTATAGCTGATGTTGTCTCTGCACATTAATTCATGTATATTTTTCCTCTGTGGTGATTCCATTTTATCAAAATAGTGCTAGGCTTGATTCTGTCCTCTTTTTCCTTCAGGACATAACTATTGAAATTATTGAAGGTGGAACAAAACGTTCAATGCCGAGAAAGAGTAGATTACATTCAATAATGTGATGCCTGGCTGGCTTCCGTCACATGAGAGGCATCCAGGTGACATGTGACCAGAGCCCACTGTGTCTTCAGCAGTCACAAATGCCACTGTCCACAGAGGGAAGGAACGATATTAGCCATGGACTGGCTTCAGTTTGTTTGGTTTTACTTCTATCTTGCATTTCAGAAGCAAATATATACTGGGACTACCTGTAGAATATTCTCAAATGAGTCAAATTTCCCTTAAAAAACTTCTTCAAAGGGAATAGAGAGAATACACTGTTTTTAATAAATCTGCCTTTTAAAAGTCCCATTTAGCCTGTAGTGTCCTTGAGCCGAGTATTGATGCCTAATAACTTTCTTTAATAAAAGGACAGTTTCAAGTGATCCCAAAGACATTTTCTCTTAACCATTTAAGATGCTAACTGTTCTTATTGTCAGATGGTTGCTTGGCCCCATTTATGTCAGATATGAATTTCATGGTACTTTACTATGCTGAGTGGAACCTAAAATTGCTGTTCTTCTTGTATTCAAACTTCAAGTGAGAAGGGTGTGTAAAATAAAAATTCAACATACAAAGGGAGTAAAAGCATGACACAGCAGTGGTTATTATGTCATTCTGCTTGGGCTATGTAACAGAATACCGCAGATTAGGTATTTATTTTCTCACTGTCTGTAGGCTGGAAGTCCATGATCAAGGTGCTATTGGCATTTGTTTCTGGTGAGGCTTCTCTTCCAGGCTTGTACATAATCATCTTTTCACCACCATGTCCCTACATGGCTTCCCCTCTGGGTGTGCATAAAGAGAAAGAGAAGGATTTCTGGTGTTGCTTCCTCTTCTTTTAAGGACACTTGTTCTATTAGATTAAAGTCCCAGTTTTATGACCTAATTTGACCTCCTTACCAACCTAAAGGTATTAGCTTCAGATATAGCCGTTTGGGGATTAAGGTTTCAGCATATGAATTTTGTGGGTACACATTCAGGCCTATATAATTATTATTTATACCTAATTTATAGATTAACTATATATTAAATATAATGTTTAATTTATTGATATTAATCAAAAGAATTTCATATAAACAGAAACATACTTCTTGTAACAAAAAGCATCTTCAATAAATGTAATTTGTTCTCTTCACCCATCTATGGCAACCTAGCCAATCCCCTGTATTCATTTTTTAGTAGATTTTAATATAGATATACAATATGTGTATCCATTTATCTTGTTTATACCATTATACATCTATAGATATACAGATGCATACAAAGAAGAATATATCTACCTATAAATATAGTAATTAGCAATATATACATATTTGCAGTGCATCTTTATATATCTATATATAGCATGTAACTCTGTAGATCCATAGATTAACTGTGGACAGCTATGTAGTATGTACTGAAATAATGAAGCTTTAAGTTACTTCATCCATCATTCATCAAATGAATTATAAAAGTATCTATATAAACTTTAAGACTTCCTATCCCCAAACTATCCAACTATAGTCTTTTTCTGTGTCTTAACCTCTGCCTTAGCCAAAACTACTAGCTTGCCATTTGCATTCATTTGTTTTTGATTTGGAAGGCTTTCACCTTCTATGAATGATGAAAATAGATCTTCCTCTAACTTTTCTCAGTCTTCCCAATTTTCTTCTAAGGTTGAATCAAAGGGTACTTTTAAGAGGGAGGAAGACAAGAAAGGAGCTGGTAACTCCCCTACTATGCCTCCTTCCCCCAGAAATGTTTCTTTTCAAGTCAGCATCTTACCAGCACCATTAATTTGCAGTAATTAGATTTGTCTTTTTGGGGATTCTTAAATTATTTGTTTGTACTTCCTCAAAATACAAAGACTAAGACTGAAGCTAGAAGACACCAAACAACTCATCAATTGAATAGGGAAAAAAATGAGTCAAACTCTTTATTACTGAGTCAAGTATCTCCTTGACAAAATGTCTTCACTTTTGTCTCTTCAGTGAGCCACTCCTACAACAGCACATCATTACAACTTTATCTTCATGAGGTGCTCTGAAAGGATCCTAACTCAGGTTCTGTGTGCCATAGAAAGCTAACAGGTTGAAAAGTGAAATTGTAGGTCAATAAGATTATGTATGGAAAACCAATGACCTAATTTATTTTTTTCTAACTGAAAGAAGTCTTTTTTTTATTATAAACTGTCATATATTTTTTATTTTTATTTTTATTTTTATATATTTATTTATTTATTTATTTATTATTTGTGACTTTTACATTACTGTATATTCCCCGTAGGTTTCCCACCACCAATTCACCCGTGAACCATCACCACAGTCCCCTGTGCTCCCCTCACCCCTGTTCTGAGCCCCAACCCTCCCCCCTCTCTCGCTGGTTGACGCTCTTGTATTTGGTTCCCCTATATTCCTGTTATAAGTGAGACCATTCAATATTTTTCTTTTTCCATTTGGCTTATTTCGCTGAGCATGATCCCTTCTAGTTCCATCCATGTTGCTGCAAATTGCATGGGTTTATCTTTTTTGAATGCTGAATAGTATTCCATTGTATATGTGTACCACATCTTCTTGATCCAGTCATCTATTTTTGGGCATCTGGGTTGTTTCCATATCTTCGCTATTGTAAATAGTGCTGCAATAAACATACAGGTGCATGTATCCTTTTGGATTAGTGTATTTTTGTCCTTTGGGTAGATTCCCAAAAGTGGTATTGCTGGGTCATATGGTAGCTCCATGTTTATTAATTTGAGGAAACGCCATACGGCTTTCCACAGTGGTTGGACCAGTTTGCATTCCCACCAGCAGTGTAGAAGAGTTCCTTTTTCTCCACAGCCTCGCCAACATTTGTTGTTACCTGTTTTTTTAATGTGCACCAGTCTAACTGGTGTGAGGTGGTATCTCATTGTGGTTTTCATTTGCATTTCCCTGATTATAAGTGATGTTGAACATTTTTTCATATACCTGTTGGCCATTTTCATTTCTTCTTTGGAGAAGTGTCTTTTTAGCTCTTCTGCCCGTTTTTTGACTGGGTTGTTGACTTTGTTTTTGTTGAGTTGTTAAATGTTTGGTAGAATTCGTTTATGAAACCATCTGGTCCTGGGCTTTTGTTTTTGGGGAGGGTTTTGATTACTGTTTCAATTTCACTTCTTGTGATTGGCCTGTTTAGATGTTCTGTATCTTCTTTTTCTAGTTTTGGGTGGTTGTATAGTTTTAGGAATTTATCCATTTCCTCTAAGTTGTTGAACTTGTTTCTGTATAGCTGTTCATAGTAATTTCTGATTATTCTCTTGATTTCTGCTGTGTCTGCTGTAATTTCTCCTCTTTCAGCTATGTTTCTATTTATTTGTGTTCTCTCCCGTCTTTTCTTCATAAGTCTGGCTAGAGGTTTGTCTATTTTGTTTATTTTTTCAAAGAACCAGCTTTTGGTTTCATTGATCTTCTGGGTTGTTTTTTTGATTTCCGTTTCATTTATTTCTGCTTTGGTTTTTATGATTTCCTTTCTTATGTTGGCTTTTGGGTTTTTTTGTTGTTGTTGTTGTTGTTCATTTTCTTGTTCTTTGAGATGGGAGATTACATTGTTTCTTTTAGTTGTTTCTTGTTTCTTGATGTGAGCCTGTATTGCTATATATTTCCCTCTTATTACTGCTTTTGCTGCATTCCAGACATTCTGGAATGTTGTGTCTTCTTTGTCATTTATTTCTAGGTATTTTTTAATTTCTTCTTTGATCTCCTCATTAGTCCAGTGATCTTCCAGCAGTGTGGATTTCAGTCTCCATGAAGTAAGAGGATTCCTTTTTTTTTTTTCTTTTCATGGTTTATTTCTAATTTGATTGCTTTATGATCTGAGAAGATAGTAGGTATGATTTTGATTTTAGTGTATCTGTTGAGGTTTGTTTTGTAACCTAGTATGTGGTCAATCTTGGAGTATGATCTGTGTGCACTTGAGAAAAATGTGTATTCAGATGTTTGGGGATGTAGTGCCCTATAAATATTTGTTAGACCCATGTGTTCTAGGTCCTTATTTAGAGCTTTAGTGTCCTTGTTGATTTTTTGTCTTGTTGATCTGTCCATTGGTGAGAGTGGGGTGTTGAGATCTCCTACTATATATGTATGTTCTCTGATGTCTGTTTTTCAGGGATGATAGTAATTGTCTTATATATTTTGGTGCTCCTTCATTTGGAGATTATATGTTGATTAGGGTTATATCATCTTGCTAAATTGTCCCCTTTATCATGACGTAGTGTCCATCTTTGTCTCTTTTTGCATTTTTTAGTTTGAAGTCTATTTTATCAATATAAGTATAGCTGTCCCTGCCTTCTTTTTTGGTCCATTTGCTTGTAGGATTTTTTCCCAGCCTTTTACTTTCAATCTGTGTTTATCTTTTGTAGTTAAATGTGTTTCTTGTAGACAACAGAAAGTTGGGTTCTGTTTTTTGATCCATCTTGCTACTCTGTGCCTTTTCATTGATGAGTTTAGTCCATTTACACTTAGAGTTAATATTGATACCTTGGCATCTATATTTGCCATTCTATTTATCTTCTTGTGTTTTTATTTCTTGTTTTATTCTGATCTTCTTTTTCATTCCTCTGTTTGTTTTGTTTTTAGGACTTCTTGTAGTGTTTTTTGGAGTGGGGGTTTAGTCATGACGAATTTCTGAAGTCTCTGTTTGTCTGGGAAGGTCCTTATGCTTTCTTCATAGAGGAAGGAGATCTTTGTGAGATAAAGTATTCTTGGTTGGCATTTATTGTCTTGGAGTTTGTTGAATATGTCCCTCCATTCTCTTCTTGACCATATCGTTTCTTCAGAGAAGTCTGATGTCATCCAGATTGGTTTTCCTTTATATGTTAATTGTTTCCTCCCTCTTATCAGCTTCAATATTTTTTCCTTATCCTGTACTCGTGTGAGTTTTGCTATCATATGCCTAGGTGTAGTTCTTCTAACATCATGGTAATTTGGAGTTCTTTTTGCTTCTTGTATGTCTATTTTCATACTTGGAAAGTTTTCTTCTGTCACCTCCTTAAATATTTTCTCTGCTCTTGGACCCTTTCCTTTCCTTCTGGGATTCCTATGACTCTTAAATGTCCTTTCTTCATGGTGTCAGATAGTTCTCAAATTGTTTTTTTTTTTAATTTTTTTCTCTTTGTGCTTCTATTTCCTTTCTCTTTTTGATTCTTTTATTATCTGAGTCTTCGAGTTTGCTGACACGGTCTTCCATATGATCAATTCTGCTTTCATTGCTTTTCCCAGTGTTCTTTAGTTCTTCTGTTAGACTCTTGTTCTCCTTCTTTAGGGTCTTGATTTCATTCTTCAGATCGTTAATTATTTTTTTCATTTCATTTTTTTCCTTGAGTGTCATGATTTTGAATTCTCTATCTGAGAGGCAGAGCTCTTCCATGTCATTATTGCTGAGTTCTGATGCTTGATTTTCTTTTTGCGGTGTGTCCTTCCCCTGAGGGCTTGCTTGGTTATTTGTATTTCTCTTTCTCCCTGTTTGTCTTCTGATTTGTTGTAATTGTTGGGAAATTGTGGTACTGGTACTGGCAGGCATCTTTTTGGGGTACTCCTTCCTGGATTTGGAGGGCTGATAGTCTGATCAATTCCGGTCCTGCTAGGCCAAACCACCATTGGGTAGTGATGCTGTGGGTATGTTGTCTGTAGAGTTTCTCTTCCTCTGTTTTAGCTCCAAAGTTCCAGAAGGTGTTTGTGTAGTCCCCAGCTCCAACAGTGGTGTAGAGGCTGTGCTTTACCAGGGATCGTGACGGTTGCTGTTTTTAGTGCCAGTTCTACTCAGTTCAGAGAACCCTAGTACTGAGGGCTATGACCAGTCTGTAGTAGCTTCCTGCAGGCTATCCTATCCAACCGGGGCTCACTTTTTCAGAAACTTTTTCAGAAACAAAGCAAAATCACGTATCAGAATCCACTAGATTAAATAAAGCAAATCAAAACAGATCATTGTAGAGTACAAGAATCAAGACTTTCCCACATCAAAGTGTTATATTAAAGGAAACCAAATAGGAGAGAGACAATCAGCGAGGTGGGGGGGAGGCGGAGGGAGGGAAGGAAAAGCGCACAAAATGGACTAGAAAAGAACACAAGGGACCATGGAGATGGATCATGGGTGAATTGGTGGTGGGCTACCCAAGGGGAATACAAAATGTAAAAGACATAAATAACAATAAAAATATTTAAAAAACAACAACAACAAAGTGTTATATTAGGACTGAGTATCACTGCAATTTATTTTTTACACTCAACCAAGCAATGACTAATTATGTTGAAGCACCATAATTGTGTTCCCTCATGGGTGTGTTGGTTTGGTCAAGGTATTAATACCACCACTCTTTGTAAAATCAAACCAAACAGAACAACTGGTATACTGGTATACCAGATCCTTTCAGTGTGTTGGGAAAAAGAGGAACAAAGTAGTCCTTGCCACCCATTCCTGGGGCCACTTTCAAGGCAGAGGGAAAATGTGGCTAAATGAAGTACCTGTGGAGACTGTTTGAAACAGAGACTGGTTCAAGTGTGTGCTGCCTGCTGAGATGATCCACCAGCAAAAGAGTCTGTGGTCAAGTAAGTTTGGGAAGCTGATGACTATGTCTCCCTCTAGGAGGTTCTTAATGTACCTTAGCCTGTTACAGGCCTTGCAAAGCCCCAGAGTAAAGCAGCCTATTTACTTGGCTTTAAAAAAAAAAATTTCCTAAACATAGGTAAGCATTGAATATTTTTTATTTCATAACACTCCTTTGGGAAATGTTGTACATAATCTTGATTCAGTCTTAGTGGAAAGCAAACTGATCTTACTTTTCAAGGATAGGAAGATAGCCAGGGCACTTTTCTTTTTCATGGCTAATTCATATAAGGGAAACCAGAGAGTTCTTCAGAATTCCAAAAGAAAGTCATGACAAAGAGCTCATATAATCCCTCAAAAGAATGTAGGCAATAAATTACACAATACTAGATATCCAATACCACCTCATTTTTTTTATTGTACCCTTTACCTTTTCTTAATAGGTAATGTATGCATGTAATTAAAAATACCAGCAGATAAAGGAGTATCCAGATAACAATTACACATGCTCCCACCTTTGTCACCAGGCTCCCTTCCCAGATGTGATCATTGTTTCAAGGCTTTTTTAAAATGCAACTTGGAATACGGTGGAAATCTCAGTCCCACCTGTCTCAGTTGAGAGAGTATGGAAGATTTGTAAATTTTCAAACATTCCAAGTTGGAGTGAAGAGTACAGCTCTTGGCTATTATAGATAATGCTGTGATGAACTAGGATGCATAAATACACACTTGTATCTTCAAATTAGTGTCTTTATAATACCACCTTTTTTTTTTTAACCATTGCATCAAGCTGGGTTTTTGTGGCTTATTCAAACCCTGTGCTATACCAGCTGACCCAGTGGGGTCACCACAGGTGATTTCCTATGAATTTATTTGAATAATAGTAGTGGAGAAGCTCCACAGTGTACATTTACACAATAAGATTTTGCAGGCAGAAAAATGCATGCTGTTTTATAGTTAAGTAATGACGCTTCCAATGCTCCCCCTTTTTTGTTTTGGGGGTTGAACTTACTGCTAACGTATCTTAGAGGTGATATTTTACTATAAAAAGGTGTGTGTTGGGGGGGAGAGAGAATGATATCACCTGAGAAATATAAGAAAAGCTAAAGCATCAGACCTGTGGTTCATTCCAAACCTGTATTTTCTCTGTGCTTTGTTGCGCCAAGAAATGAGGGGATGAGTGTCTGTCCTGTCCTTTGCTTTCTTCTCGGTAGTATGTTTTCTTGGCTTTACTGTCATCTGGAGCCTTGTTTTGGAGGGCAGAAGAATGCTTAGGTCATGTTTCGTTTTTATAGCCTCATTTAGTGGAAATGGATCCTTTGGGTCCAGTCTATACCCATTGCCTAAATTTAAAGTTCCTTTTCTTGCAGGTGGCTTAATTTATATTTGTTGATGGCACTGTGAATGCAAATAACCATGTGGGTGACCTTTAGGAGGCTGTGAGAGCTAAGTGGGTATGTGAGTGACTTGAATTCAGAAAGGGATTTTGATGTCTTTTTAGCCTTTCTACAAAGAGTTTTTTCTTGAGCAAGGAAAATGTTGGCTCACCCTGTAGGTATTTTGGAAAGCTATAAAGAGCTAATCTGAAGTTAAAAAAAAAAAAAAATGACCAGGTGTCTCCGTACCACACCATGAGGTGAGCAATATAGTAAAGGAAACCTGAATAGGTTTCCCCTTGATCACTCTCTTTCTATCCCGGCAGGTCTACACCTCTTCTAAAATGAGAACATAATTAAAAGTGAGTCATGACCTAAAATGAAGTGATATATGAGAGAAATAAATTAAATAATTTTTTTATGACCAGAGAACTCTTACTTGGGAGACTCTGTCCAAGAATCTGTACAAAATGATGCAACTAATAATAAAATAAAAGTAACACTTGATCTTTTTCCACTGATAACTCTCTATAAGTTTCCAAAATACCTACTGACTGATTAAACATTTTCTTACCTGAAAAAAGGTATTTGTAGAAATGTTGATGATGGAGAGACTCTTTGTCTGGAAACAACCATCTAGAGGCTACTCAGTCCTCATAGCTTTGCTCTATTTGATCAATGGAGCTCATTCTATAAATCTATGGACTTGAAACTCGTAAAACTTTATTTCAAATATAAACAACTATAATTCAAAAATCAATTTTAAACTAGGAAGAAAAGGACTTGTGTACTATCGGGGGCAAGTAAAAACTGAAGATAACTAAAATCTGTGAAAGGCACATCCCAGGCATGTTGGTCTCTTCCCCAACCTACCACAAATCCTACTTCACTGTATGTGGGGTCAGAAGCCAGAGTTTGGCCCAACATCTTGGAATTCAGTATTGCCACATGGGCCATTCTGATTGCTGGCACTTCAGTCATGAACTGATAGTCCAACTTGTTTTACCCCACCCAGGTGTCTGTTCCAGTAGCCCACTTTTACTGCAGTCTTAAGCAATGAGTTCTTTTGGGGGTGCTTTTGACTGTGTAACAGTTAGTAGGCTAGAAACTGATCACTAAGTTACCCTGGTTGTCTATTAAACTAGCAGGTATGCTTTCTCTGCACTTCCTAAGGTCTTCTGGTTTGAGGGTCTGCACATCTTGAAAGTGGTTTCCCCCAAACTTATTTTGACTGAAAGGGGGACAAATACATTCTGACCATATTCTATGACATAGGAGGTGTCTCATCTTAGCAACAAGCTGTGTTAGCCTAGTCTTTTTAGAAGATAAAGTAACCTCCTCATTAGAAAATTCAGTAACAAAATAAAAATGCATTGTACTGAAATTTCATGTTAAAAGTAGTACTGTGCATATTTGATATTGAATATATTTTTGAGCCAATCTCTCTTAATAGCCCAATCACTTCTAATTCTTTAATATGTGAGCTTGAATAACTAATTTAGATTATAAGGAAATAGCTCAATATATTTATGTATCGTTTTTGGAATATCTAAGAAAATTTTTGGTTCAGCATATATACACTTATCTTAGATATGTAGAAGATATTTAATTCCTTGTGAAAGTTTTGTTTGTTAATTAGATACAAATAAGCAAATTTTTTAAAAATAAGCCAGTATAAATGCATTTATAATCTGTTTAAATGCCTGAAGATATACAATTAAGTCTGTAAAAGGGAATAAACAGTTTTGAAAAGCTTCTTTCTTGTTAAGTGGCTAATCAAATCTGCAGATTCGAAAATAACCTAATATGTGTAAGGTGATCTTAAATGCCCAAGGGAAAAAAAAACTGAAGTTTTAAATTTGTAATTATAATAGGTTGAATATTAATTTTAAACTCCAAATCAACATTTTGGGGCAATGACAACTTGATGAAAGAAATTCTTGAATGATCGTGGAATCCAGTTGGAAACAATGAAGTCACAGAGGAATCTAGTCCATTTCAGAAAGATCAGTCATTCAGTTAAAAAGAAAAGAAATTTAAAAATATTCTCCAGATTCTGCCTCTTAATTCTCTATGTAACTAGAAAATTCTATTGAATAAGTGAAATAAAATACAGAAACATTTTTGATTTCTAGATTAAATCAAGGTACAGAATACCTGGTAAGAGGAGAGTCAGAGGTGTTCCTGGAAAGGCAGGGCTCCAGAGACAAGCCCAGAAAGTTTCTCACAGAAAGTCAAAGAAAAGTTAGCTAAGTAACAGTTACAGCTTACAGCTTCTCAGCATAGTGCTCTCATTTAAAACAATTCTTTTTCTGTTTCTCCTCCTTATCCCCTTAGGCTCTACCACTCTGCCCTCAAAAGCTCCTCTCCAAAAGGAGTTAAAATTCCAAAAATAGGAGTCAACTTCCATAATAAAACCTCTGTTCTGACAGGATGATATTCAGAGAGGGCAGGACTATTTGTATTTGCTGATGATGGGTGCAAACTATAGTTCTGGAGGGGAGCAGAAGACAGTGGACAAAAATGCTTATTTACAAGGCCGTCCACCTGACATCTCTTATAAACCAGTGTAATTTCAGTTAAAATTAATTAATTAAAGTTTAGATATAATAAAAATTCTTCTTATTTAAAAATAACTATAGACTGAAAAGAAGTTGCAAAACTATACAGAGAGGTCTGCATGTATCAGCTAGTGTCCATCTGAAGGTAGCACTGGCGCAACTCACCAACTACCCAGACTACAGCAAGAAAGCTAAAGACATGTGTGTTGGGAGTGGGAGGGAATTAAAACCAAGAGTCAGTGGTTCTCAGAGTGCCCTGATCAAGTGGAAGGAGTGGGCCTATGGTTTGTTAGAAGACAGAAGAACCATAGACCAAGTGGGTAAAGAATGTATTTGACTACTCAGCTACTAAAACAAGATGAACTAGTGCCTCTGGGGACAAATTAGATGATCTTGAGTTGATGATGTTAAGTGAAGTAAGCCAGAAATCAAAACACATTTACTAGATGGTCTCAGTTATGGAATATAAATAACCAAAGAAAACAAACCAGCAAAAGAACAATTCTTAGACTCTATGAAAAATATATGGGTTGCCAGCAAGGATACTGCAGGTGAGGCACTAGAGCTTTAGTGGAGGG
The DNA here is from genome assembly GCA_004024925.1 of Scalopus aquaticus. NCBI lineage: Eukaryota > Metazoa > Chordata > Mammalia > Eulipotyphla > Talpidae > Scalopus > Scalopus aquaticus. The sequence continues at coordinate 8,446 of PVIJ01016648.1, read as the reverse complement.
TGAGTGAGGCTATCCACATATGGAGGAGTGAAGTTGGATTCCTGAGGTTATAAACTATAAACTAGTGGCAAACAAAAAAAAAAAAAACACAAAAGAAAATATCAGCCCCTCCCCCCCCAAAAAAAAGGATACATACCAAGAAAGACAAAAAAAAAAAAATTTCAGACGGGAACCAAGAAAACTTGATTCCACAGTTTCCCAATGAATGAAGATGATATAAGGGCCACCGTTAGGTTTATACTAGGTATTTTAATGGTGAATGAAGAATGGTTAAAATGTATATTGTGCCTGAGAGCTTATCAGACTGAACTGAATCATATTGAGATTTTCTACAGATAATTCACCAAATTTTCACAAGATTGGTATACCCAGTAGTGTTTAGTCAACCAAATGAAGTATCTGAGTACCGCACACCTGAAATAAATGCCATGAGTATGGAGAGGAGAGGAAAAATCAGGCAGTGAAGTGTCCACTCTTGGGAGGAGAAAATCCTAATTCTTTTGGCAGGTAGTGAAGCAAAATCCATTTTCCCACAAGGACCATTTTCTGTTTGCCAACATCCAGGGGTCATGTTTCCTTAAGATTTCAGTAAGAATTCTTAAAGATGTCCACATCAAATTCTCTTCCAATCAAGCATTCACAACCAAAATGTTTAGAAAGCAAAAAACCCTTACAGTATGCTAATGCATTAAACTAATTAAAATTAAAATTTTATTTATATTATTCTTTTTAGCATAGACATTTATTTCATTAATAATTTCAAAATTCCTCTGCTCTCAGAGTCATCCTCAATGAGTATGTTACCCAAAGAATTGTAGAAAGTCTCACTTATGTCTTTGATGCACTTTACCTGATCTTTACATTTTGACCTTGCTTATATTTTCAGAACCATGTAAGATTGTGTAGTTAGTCAATAATGTAATCCAATAGTCAATAAGATACAAACTTCTTGTTTATTAATACATGATTAAAAATGTATATGATAAAATGATATTGACTGTAGCCAAGTGTAAGGATGACAAGAACAATTGTGGCCAGGACTCCTAATCACTTTCTGAGCTGTGCACCCCAGCAAAAGTCAATAGTCGGTTTAAATATCACCAAGCAGTCTTGTCTTTTCTTCTTTTTTTTTAATGAAAGTCCAGCAATGGGACTTCTTAGCTTTTAATTTACAAATCTGGATTTACTCTTGTAACTTAATTCACCAAAGAAAACACACACAAGAAAAACACATTTATTGCACACCTTTCCTGGCTCTGACCCCACGTTAGGCTCTGAGAATACAGAAACCAGAGGTGCCTGCAAGGGGCCATGCTGAGTGGGGGGGTAGGGAGGGTCGGCACATCTGTAATGTGAAGCTAAGCACGTGAGACTACCTGTATCAGCATTTTGCAATCCTTATTTGAAGGTCAAGCCTCAGTAAACGTGAGCCCTGGGTTGTTTCAGCAAGGGACGTGGTCACTTGTATGCTCACTAGTTTAATGTCCTCTGAGAAACACATTTTCCAGAAGTTGTGGAGACTGGGGGTTCCCTCTGGGACTAGGGATCCAAAGGATTGACCACCAGCTGCACCCTTCACCCCATTAAACAACTTAACTGCACAGAGTTTCCTGGGGAATCTGACTCTTCTTTTATACATACAAACGTGCATGTGCATGTTTGTGTAATTTACATTCCGGTGAGTGAAATGGTGAAGCAGAGAGCTTCCAGGTGACTTCAGCCAAAAAGGATGGTTTTATATCAGATAAAAGAAGTAATCTGTGTTTCAGCAAGGTGAAAGAAAGGAAAAGAAAATTTTTTTTTTTTTAAATCCCAATCTGGGAAGCATTCTTGCCAGTAGATTATAAACTGTTCCTTCCCACTGCCCAGTTTCTACCCCACACACCAGAGAACAAAGGTAAGAGGACAGAGACAGAAAGATGAAACAGAACTGTAAACCCCTCCCTAAGAATACACAGCTGTGATAGTGACTTTGTTGGGGAACAGGTCTGGAAAGTAGCTATAGTTTATAGCTCTTGGGCACAGAGGTCCAATTTCTGGACCACATGTCTTCTTACCTAGCTGTGCTGTTTTGTTCAGAAGGTGTTATTTTAGTAAAGATACAAAATGATTGGTTAGTCTCATACATGCTAAATTATAACTTTCCAGTCTTGTGCTTCTGAGATGATACTTGTGCCACCTAATTTGGAGTCTTGAGAGTTCCCTTACTTGGTAAATTTTCAAGTAACCCCTTGTAGGTAGTCACAGTGATTCATCACCTCAATACATACTAACAGCCAACCTATTTACTCTAGTTCCAAATTATTTAAGAGAATTTTACTCCTACCCCAGGTCTGCTGATAGTCCCTACTAGACTTTGTCTAGGTGTGCTTGCAGGTAGATATCTGGCCTGGATGGCCCCAGCTGATAAAGACACTTAAAATGGTGATAAAGAGTGGAGAAAAGAGCACAAGGGACTATGGTGATGGTTCACGGGTGAATTGGTGGTGGGTAACCCACGGGAAATACACAATAATGTAAAAGATATATAGATCGATATCTATCTATCTATCTATCTATCTATCTATCTATCTATCTATCTATCTATCTATCTATCTATCTATCTGTCTGTCTGTCTGTCTGTCTAAAAGTAGACGGATCAGATAAATAGCCCAGATGGCTGTCATAGTTAGGCTTTTCCTAACTGAGTGTGCTTCAGATACATTTTTAGAAAATGATAAGAATTATGTTCCCACTCAAACACCTCTACAAAAATCTGTTCAAAAATATCAAACTAAACTGTACCCAGATTCTCAATGCAGTCTGGCAGGTGTCGGGCAGTAGGTCACCTCTTTACATTTTTCTTCTCACCAGTGAAACAACTCACAGAGGACACCTCCAAGGGCTGTGTATTAGTGGGCAGTGTACATAGACAGCTCCGTGTGAGCACTCAGTCCATTGTCCGGGTGACAGCGGTGTCAGAAACCGAGAGGATAGAGGAAAATCAAGCATATTATCCCTCTTCCCAAGTAATTCGTGTTTCCAGTTGTAAAGCATATTGTTGTTCCACTTAACATAATCACTAAAACACTCCAAAATACATTTGTTACATATCTTGGAGACATTCATCTGGGTTATGCTAAGAGTAAATAAACTATTAATATCCCGGCAAATATTGATTTTTATTATTAATAAATTTTATAGGGCAGATTTAGGTTTATAGCACAATTGAGCAGAAAGTATGGCACAATCCCTCCTTCCCTCTACTCTCTATGTTCCCCATACACAACATCCTCTCCTGGCTACATCCCAACCCAGAAGGCACATCTGTTGCAGTAAATAAACCTACATTGACCCATCTTATCACCAAAAGTTCAGAGTGGACATAAGGGTTCACCCTTGTTGTAGCATATTGTATAGGTTTTAATTCTGTCTAGTGACAGAATGAATCATCATAGTATCATATCAGGTATTTTCACTGCCCTGAAAATCCTCTGTGCTTAGCCCATTCATCTCTCCCTTACCCCCAGCCCCTGACAACCACTAATCATTTTACTGTCTCCATGGTTTTGCCTTTTCCAGACTCATATCATTGGACAATGTGGAGCCTTTATAGATTGACTTCTTTTACCCAGGAATACACACTTAAGTTTCCTCCATGCCTTTTCATAGCTTGATAGCTCATTTCTTTTTATTTATGAATAATATTTCTTCGTCTGAATATACAACAGTTTTACTTTTCTCCATTGACCTACTGAATGACTATTTGGTTGCTTCCAAATTTGAGGAATTATGACTAAAGCTGCTGTAAACATTTGCATGCAGGCATTTGTGTGGACATACACTTTTCTTTTCTTTTTTAAAGATTTACTTATTTATTTATACATACAAGCTGGGGGACAGGCCAGAGGCCTGGGGCGGCGAGAGGGTTCACCAGAGACAGAGTGGGGAGCAGAACAGGCAGATCAGAAATACACTGCTGAGGGGAGCAGCGGGCGAGGCAAGTGAGGTCTGCCTCACCATGTGGGATTCTCCCTGGCTGGGCATCGAACTTGCACCGTGTGCTGCCGACAGCTCCACAGCGCAGCGCCCAACCGCTGCGCCACCAGGGAGGCCCAGGACATACACTTTTCATTCACTTGAGTAAGTTAGACCTGAGTGAGTGTTCTTGCTGCTCCACACCCTCACTGACATTTGTTATTGTCAGTGTTTTGGATTTTAGCCATTATAATAGTGTGCAGTGGCATCTAAAAGTTGTTTTAATTTGCAGTTCCCTAACAGCACATGAAATTGTGCATCTTTTATGACCTTACTTGGTACCTGTTTATCTTCTTTGATCAAGTGTCTGTTCAGGTCTTCTACCCATTTTACCCATTTTTTTAAATCAGGCCTTTTTTCTTTTTGCTGTTAGTTTTAGGTTTTAATGTTGTGTATACATTTGGGATCACAGTCCTTTATCAGATGTGTCGTTTGTCTTTTACTTCTCTTGATAACATGGGAGAATTTTTAAATTTTATTTTATTTTAAAGATTTATTTATGCATACAAGAACTGGAATATAGGCCAGAGGTATGGGGAAGAGGGTGGAAGGATTCACCAGAAACAGAATGGGTTGACTGAAATACACTGCTGGGAGGAACGACAGGTGAGACAGGGGAGATCTGATGAGCCATATGGGTTAGCTTCCTGGCTGGAGCTCAAACTCATGCTATAGTGTCTGCTTCTAGCTTCACAGTGCTAAGACTTAACCCCTTGTGACACCCAGGGAGGCCCCAGAATTTTTAAGTTTTTTTAAAGATTCATTTATTTATGCATACAAGCTGGAGTGTAGGCCAGAGGTATGGGATGGTGAGAGGATTCACCAGAGACAGAGTGGGGAGCAGAACAGGCAGATCGACCGAAGTACATTACTGAGGGGAGCAGCGGGCGAGACAGGAGAGTTCTGCTGCGTCATGTGGGCATCTCCCCCAAAAGCCAGTCTCTGGACACCTTCCTAGTGTTGAGCTTAACCCGTTGCACCACCAGGGAGCTCCAGAATTTATTTAAATTTTAATGAGGTCCAGCTTATCAATTGTTTCTTTCATGAAGTGTACTTTCACTGTTGTATTTAATTAAGAAGTCGTCACCATCCCCGAGGTCATTTAGGTTTTTCCCAATGATATGAGTTTATAGTTTAATGTATCATTTTTAGGTCTATGATCCAATTTTACCTATTTTTTTTTTGTGAAAAGTATAAGATATGTGTTTAGATTAATTTTTTGTATGTGGATATCTACCTGTTCCAGCATCATTGGAAAAGATTGCAAAGACTATCTTTGTTGCATTATATTGCCTTTACTCCTTTGTCAAAGATCAGTTGACTGTATTTATGTGAATCTATTTATTTGCTCTCTGTTCCATTCCATTGATCTATTTGGGATTGAACTGAGCCTAAAAGATGAACTGGGAAGAACAGAGTTCTTCACAATATTCTACTCACAAACGTGGAATATCTCTCCATTCATTTAATTCTTCCTTTATTTATTTTTATCAGAGTTTTGTAGCTTTCTTCATATAAGTCTTGTACATATTTATTGGACTTATACCAAAGCATTTTCCTTTTTTTTGGTGTAATATAATTGGTAATGTGTTTTTCATTTCATATTCCTCTTGCTCATCTCTTGTATATAAGAAAATAATTGACTTTCATATATTAATCTTGTATCTTACAACCTTGCTATTGCTTATTAGTTCCAAAAGTTTTTATTGTTGATTCTTTACATTTTCTACACAGCAGTCGTCATCTACAAGCACAGTTTTATGTCAACTTTCCCAAACAGCATACTTTTTATTTATATTACCTGTTTTATTATATGAGCTAGAATTTCCAAATGATGTTGGAAAGCAGTGATGAGAGGGAACAGATTTGCCTTGTTCCTGATACTAGCAGGGAGCTTTTGGTTTCTCAACACTAACTTATATTAGCTCTAGGATTTCTGTAGATGTTCTTCATGATGTTGAGGAAGTTTTTCTTTTTTTTTTTTTAGTTTGCTGAAAATTTTTATGATGAATTGGTGTTGGATTTTGTCAAATACTTTTTCAGAATTGATCAATATGATCATAGTATTTTTCTCCTTTAGATTCTTGATGTGATGGATTACATTAATTGATTTTTTTTAATGTTAACCGCCATTACAGTTCTGGGATAAATCTCCCATGGTTATCATATATAAATTCTTTTATATACTGTTAGATTAGACTTGCTCGTATTCTGTTGAGGATTTTTACATTTGTGTTAATGAGAGATACCGGCCTGTAGTTTTCTTAGTGTCTTTGTTTGATTTTGAAATTAATGTTCACATCATAGAATGAGTTAGGAAGTATTTCTTCTGCTTCTGCTTTCTGTAGATAATTGGTTTGATTTCTTCCTCAAATGTTGTGTGGAACTAACCAATGGATTTATCTGAACCTGGTGTCTTCTGTTTGGGAAGGTTATATATAAATTATTGATTCAATATATTTAAAATACATAGGCTTATTCAAATCATCTACTGTTTTATGTGAGTTTTGATAGATTGTCTTTTAAAGAATTTTTTAATTTCATGTAGTTATCAAATTTGTGGACATAGATTTGTTAATAATAATCCTTTATTATCATTTGAATGTCTATGGAATATGTAAGGATGTCTCCTCCTTAATATCTAGTATTAGTCTCTCTTTCAAGCACTCTCTCTCTCTCCCTCCCCTGTAGCATGATTTTTTTGACTTTCTCTATTGATTTCCTTTTTTCAATTCATTGATTCCTACTCTAATTTCTATTATTTCTCTCCTTCTGTTTACTTTAAATTTGTTCTTTCTCTAGCTTTGTAAGGTGAAAATTTAGATTTCTGATTTTAGATCTTCTTTCCTGATATATATATTCAGTGTTACAAATCCCTTCTAAACAATGCTTTTGTACATCCCACAAATTTTGCTAAGCTGTATTTTCATTTTTATTTCATGCAAAATGTCAGTATAACCCTAGATTTTTTCCCCTTCACCCATTTTATTTTAAAATGTTATTCAGTCTCATAGTATCCAAGGATTTTTCAGTTGTCTTTTTGTTATTGTTTTCCAGTTTAATTCCATTATGCTCTAAAGCCAGAAATTGCATGATTTCTATTCTATTAAATTTTCCAAGATGTGTTTTATGACCCAGATTGTGGCCCATCTTCATGAATGTTCCATGTGCACTTGAGAAGAATGTGTGATCTGCTGTTGTGAATGAAGTAGTATCTCCCTGTAAATTATATCTAGTTCATTGATGGTGCTTTTGAACTCCTTACTAATTTTCTCCCTGCTAGTTATCCATTTCTGAGATACGAGTGTTAAACTATACAATTATAATAATAGTTTCATCTATTTCTGCTTACAGTTCAATTTTTGTCTCATATATTTTGATTGTGTGATGTTAAGTGCATAAACATTGAGGATTGTTTTGTTTTCTTAAGGTATTAGCCCATTTATCATTGTATAACACCCTTCTTTATCCTTAATAACTTTCCTTGCTTTGAAACCTGCTTCGTCTGAAATTAGTATAACTACTCCATTTTATTTTTATTAATCTAAAATTGGTATGTTTTCCTTCATCCCTTTACTTTTAATCTTCATGTGTCTTTATATTCCAAGTGGGTTACTTTGAATATCTACACTATAGTTAGAGCTTATTTTTTTTATCCAGTCTGATGAGCTCTGTCTTTTAATTGATATATTAAGGTTATTGATGTTTAAAGTGATCATAGGCAATTGATTACCATATTCTATATTTTTTATGGTTTTGTATTTATTGTCCTTGTTCTTTTTTTCCAATTTTTGTCTTCCATGATTTTCCTTCTTCTGCACTTTTAGTTGAATATTTTATAGGATTCCATTTCCTCTACATTTCTTATTATATTAATTTATAAAACAATACTTATTGTTCTACTTATTTTATTGCTTGCCTTAAAGTTTGCAATAAAAATATGCTACTAATCTAACCAAAATGCAGTCTCACTGTCTGGATGAACTTGTGCCGCTGGACTGTGAAGTCCACCAGTGATTCTCAGTTTAGCCCCCCTTCATGGAACAGGGTGAATAGAGGGGCTAGAATTGGGTAATTCCCCTTCCTAAGGTTCTGGCAAATACTTTCTCAAGAGAGCAACCTTGTTAAGAAAAAATAGAGTGCTTTGGCATATTTTAATTTTTTTTTATTTTAATGTATATTTTTATTGTGATTTATGTCTTTTACATTTTGTATTCCCCTTGGGTAGCCCACCACCAATTCACCTGTGATCCATCTCCATGGTCCCTTGTGTTCTTTTCTATTCCATTTTGTGCCCTTATCCTCCCCTCCCCCAGTCCGCCCCCTCGTCCCCCCTCCCCCCTCCGCTTAGTGTCTCTCTCCTATTTGGTTTCCCTATAGTTCTGTTATAAGTGAAACCATTCGATATTTTTCTTTTTCTTTCTGGCTT
>PVIJ01016647.1:0-32064 GCA_004024925.1 Scalopus aquaticus | reverse complement strand
ACAGGAAGATCTATAGCGAGAATACTAGCAGCGACAGAAAGAAAACTGATGGCAGCAGCATCTGACACCTGAAAGGGGACAGAACACCAGCAGTGGGACCACCCAAACACCCCAAGACCTCCTAAATTAAATTTTGCCTAGGGGCAAAAGACTACAGAAGACCTCCTAAATTAAACCTGCAACTACCATCTCAGCAGGAACCACAAAAAAAAAAAAATCTTAAGAAGTTATCTTCCCTAGTCTACAAGGATCTAGTGCAAACCAGCCACCGATGTCAGTACTGGGGTTCTCGGAACTGAGTGGAGCTAGCACTGGGACTACCAACCACCACAATCACCAGGGGGTTGGCCTAACAGGGCCAGAATCGGTTAGATCTCCACACCCCAACATCCAAGAAGGAGCACCCAAAGAGATGCCTGCCAATACTAGTGCCACAATCTCCCAACACTTACAACAAATCAGAAGACAAACAGGGAGAAGGAAAAATACAAACAACCAAGCAAGCCCTCAGGGAAAGGATACGGAACAAAAAGAAAATCAAGCACCAAAACTCATTGACAATGACACAAAAGAACTTCTCTTTCTCTGACAGATAAAGAATTTAGAATCATGATTAAGGAAATCATGACAAAGGAAAAGAAAGAAATGGAAAAAACAATTAACGATCGGAAAAAAGAAATCAAGACCCAAAAGAAGGAGAATGAGAGCTTAATGGAAGAACTAAAGATCTCCGGGGAGAGCGATAAAGCAGAATTGATGAAATGGAACACCACATTCACGATCTTGAAGATGCAAATATTAAAAGATCCAAAAGGGAAAAGGAAATAGAAGCAACAAAGGGAAAAGAATGAAAAAACAATTCAAGATCTATCTGGCACCATGAAAAAAGGAAACATAAGAGTTATAGGAATCCCAGAAGGAGAGGAGAGGGACCAAGGAGCAGAGAAACTATTTAAGGAGGTGATAGAAGAAAACTTCCCAAGTATGACAATAGATATACAAGAAGCAAGAAGATCTCCAAATCACCATGATCCCAGAAGACCTACACCTAGACATATCATAGTTAAACTCACACAAATACAAGATAAGGAAAAAATATTGAAGATGGCAAGGGGAAGGAAACAAATAACTTATAAAGGAAAACCAATCAGGATGACATCTGACTTCTCCGAAGAAACGCTACGGCAAGGAGAGAATGGAGAGACATATTCAACAAACTCGAAGACAATAAATGCCAACCAAGAATACTTTATCCCGCAAAGCTCTCTTTCCTCTATGAAGAAAGGATAAAGATCTTCCCAGACAAACAGAGTCTCCAGGAATTCGTCATGACTAAACCCCCACTACAAACAATACTATAAGAAGTCCTAAAACCAAAACCAACAAAGGAATGAAAACGACCAGAATAAGACAAGGAATAAAACCACAAAAAGACAAACAAAATGGCCAATATAGATGCCAATGTATCAATATTAACCCTTTGTACTCGAGGCCTTTTTCACGTGGGCGAACCAGCCACTCAAGACAATTTCAGCTATATTAGGGAAGCGTTTTACAGGTACTTTGAAATCATGTTATACTCAAACAAATGTATACAAATAATAAAATTTCACCAATTTATTTATTTTTACATTGAGTGCAACAAAATCTGTTAAATATTACACTCTGTAATTAGTTTTTGTGTGATATTTAGTAAAACAATCCCCAAGATGCAGCCTCGGTTTGTGAGGACACGTATCACAATGCTAAACTGAGACTAACTAAGCTAAGCTAAGAATTGGCTAAGGATGCAGGCCGAGCCTGGTCCATTGAAGTAATTGCGATAAGAATAGTTTATCAAACATCAGAAATAAACATATTGACTTTCAAACCACTAGGGCGTCCTAGCAGCGCCACTTAAGTGGACGCATTAAACTGCTGGGGGCCATAGCGGGGCCGCTCTAGTGGATGCATTAAATGCTGGGCACCTGAGTGGTGCCGCTCGAGTGGATGCATTAAACCGCCAGGCACTGGGACAGCGCCGCTCGAGTGCAAAGGGTTAACTCTAAATGTAAACGGACTAAACTCATCAATAAAAAGGCACAGAGTAGCGAAGTGGATCAAAAAACAGGAACCAACCTTCTGCTGTCTACAGGAAACACACTTAGACACAAAAGATAAACACAGACTAAAGTAAAAGGCTGGAAAACAGTCCTACAAGCAAATGGACCTAAAAAGAAGGCAGGGACAGCTATACTTATATCAGATAAAATAGACTTCAAACTAAAAAAGGTAAAAAGAGACATAGATGGTCACTACATCATGATAAAGGGGACAATTCAGCAAGACGATATAGCCCTCATCAACATATACTCCCCAAATGAAGGAGCACCAAAATATATAAGACAATTATTATCATCTCTGAAAATAGACATTAGAGAAAATACATATATAATAGGAGACTACAACACTCCATTATCACAAATGGACAGATAAGCGAGGCAACAAATAAACAAGGACATTAAAGCGCTAAATAAAGACCTAGACCACATGGGCTTAACAGATATCTATAGGGTACTGCACATCCAAAAATCTGAATACACATTCTTCTCAAGTGCACATGTATCATACTCCAGGATTGACCACATACTAGGTCACAGAACAAACCTCAACAGATACACAAAGATCAAAATCATACCTACTATCTTCTCCGATCATAAAGTCATCAAACTATATATGAACCATGAAAAGAAAAAAAGGAACCCTTTTACATCATGGAGATTGAAACACACACTGCTCGAAGACTACTGGACTAATGAGGAGATCAAAGAAGAAATTCAAAAATACCTAGAAATGAATGACAAAGATGACACAACTTTCCAGAACGTTTGGGACACAGCAAAAGCAGTATTAAGAGTGAAATACATAGCAATACAGGCTCACATCAAGAAACAAGAAACAACTCAAAGAAACAATCTAATCTCCCACCTCAAAGAACTGGGAAAGGAACACCAGAAAAACCCAAAAGCCAGCTTAAGAAAGGAAATAATAAAAATCAAAGCAGAAATAAATGAAATGGAAATAAAAAAAAAATACAGAAGATCAACAAAACCAAAAGCTAATTCTTCAAAAAAAATAAACAAAATAGACAAACCTCTAGCCAGGCTTACAAAGAAATAACGGGAGAATACACAAATAAACAGGATAAGAAATGAGAGAGGAGAAATTACAACAGACACAGCAGAAAGCAAAAGAATAATCAGAGATTATTATAAACAGCTATATGGAAACAAGTTCAACAACTTAGAGGAAATGGACAAATTCCTGAAACTACACAGCCACCTAAAAATAGGAAAAGAAGATATAGAACACCTAAACAGGTCAATCTCAAGCAGTGAAATTGAAGCAGTAATCAAAACCCTCCCCCAAAACAAAAGCCCAAATGATTTCATAAACGAATTCTACCAAACATTTAAAAATGAACTAGTCCCTATATTACACAAACTCTTTCAAAAAATTGAAAAGGAAGGAATACTACCAAACACATTCTATGAAACAAATATTACTCTAATACCAAAACCAAACAAAGACAATACAAAAAAGGAAAACTACAGATCAATCTCCCTAATGAATACTGATGCAAAAATATTTAACAAAATTTTGGCCAATAGGATCCAACAATGCATCCTAAAGATAATACACCATGACCAAGTGGGATTTATTCCAGGGACACAAGGATGGTTCCAAATCTGAAAATCAATCAATGTAATCCAACACATCAACAAAAAGAAAAATGAAAACCTTATGCTCATATCAATAGATGCTGAGAAAGCATTTGACAAAGTGCAACACCCATTTATGATAAAGGCCCTTGAAATGCTTGGGATAGAAGGAACATTCCTTAATATAATAAAAGCCATATATGACAAACCCACAGCCAATATTATCCTCAATGGTGAGAAGCTGAAATCTTCTCCCCTAAAATCAGGAACAAGACAAGGATGTCCACTCTCACCATTGCTTTTCAATATAATATTGAAGTTCTAGTGAGAGCACTAAGACAAGAGAAAGACATACAAGGAATCCAAATAGGGAAGGAAGAAATTAAACTGTCACTATTTGCAGATGATATGATTATACACATAGGGAATCCTAAAAACTCCATAGAAAAACTACTCAAAACTAGACCAATTCAGTAACGTAGCAGGATACAAAATCAATGCACAAAAATCAGTAGCCTTTCCATATGCAAACACTCAGTCTGAAGAAGAAATTAAAAGAATTATCCCCTTCAAAATCAACACCAAAAAAATCAAGTACCTGGGAATAAACCTAACAAAAGAGGTAAAGGACTTATACAGAGAAAACTACAGGACTCTGTTAAAAGAATTAGAGGAGGACACAAAAAAATGGAAAGACATCCCCCGCTCATGGATTGGAAGAATCAACATCATCAAAATGGCCATCCTACCAAAAGCAATCTATAGATTCAATGTCATTCCAATAAAAATCTCACTGACATTCTTCAAAGAAATAGAACGGATATTGATGAAATTCATATGGAACCACAAAAAAACCTTGAATAGCTAAAGCTCTCCTGACTAAAAAGAATATAAATGGAGGGATTACACTCCCTGATTTCAAACTACACTACAAAGCCATAATAATTAAAACAGCATGGTACTGGAGCAAAAACAGACACATAGACCAATGGAATCGAATAGAAAACCCAGAAATAAATCCACATATCTATGCACAACTAATCTTCGACAAAGGAACAAAAAATTTGCAACGGAACATGATTAGCTTGTTCAATAAATGGTGTTGGGGAAACTGGACTGCTACATGCAAAAAAATGAAGTTAGACTACTACCTCACACCATGCACAAAAAACCGACTCAAAATGGATAAAAGACCTGGAGATAAGACCTCAAACCATAAAGTTTAGAGAAGATAATATAGGCAAAACTCTACATGACATACATCTCAGCAAAATCTTTAAAAGCACTTCCCTCATAGCAAAGGAAATAAAAGAAAAGATAAACATCTGGGACTACATCAAACTAAAAAGCTTCTGTACAGGAAAAGAGACAATAATCAAAACAAACAGACACCCTACTAATTGGGAGAAGATCTTTGCACACAATACAACTGATAAAGGACTGATAACAAAAATCTACAAAGAGCTCACACAACTCAACAAAAACAAAGTCAACAATCTAGTCAAAAAATGGGCAGAAGAGCTAAAAAGACACTTCTCCAAAGAAGAAAAGCAAATGGCCAACAGGTACATGAAAAAATGTTCAACATCACTTATAATCAGGGAAATGCAAATTAAAACCACAATGAGATACCACCTCACCCCAGTGAGAATGGTGTACATTAAAAAAACAGGTAACGACAAATGTTGGGAAGGATGTGGAGAAAAAGGAACTCTCCTACACTGCTGGTGGGAATGCAAATTGATCCAACCACTATGGAAAGCTGTATGGTGGTTCCTCAAACTGCTAGAAATGGAGCTTCCATATGACCCAGCAATACCACTTCTGGGAATATACCCAAAAGACACAAAAACACTAGTCTGAAAGGATACATGCACCCGCATGTTTATTGCAGCACTGTTTACAATAGCTAAGGTATGGAAACAACCCAGATGCCCAAAATTAGATGACTGGATCAAGAAGATGTGGTATATATACACAATGGAATACTATTCAGCATTCAAAAAAGACAAATACATGCAATTTGCAGCAATATGGATGGAACTAGAAGGGATCATGATCAGTGAAATAAGCCAGAAAGAAAATGTATCGAATGGTTTCACTTATAACAGGAATACAGGGGAGCCAAATAAGAATGCGACATTCAGCAAGGAAGGAGGGGAGGATAAGGGCTCAAGAAGGGGTAAGAGGGGAGCACGGGCACGGGGGACTATGGATGGCTTCACGGGTGAACAGGTGGTGGGTAACCTATGGGGAACACACAATAATGTAAAAGATATGAATTACAAAAATAAAATAAATAAAATAAATAAAATGACTACATGATATGTCATGCAACCTAGCACAGTGTGTACACACAAGTGACCTCCACTCCTAGGCACTGCCTTCTGCCTTCCAGAATTTAAGAAGAAACCCACAAAGCTCAGACTGCTTCTCATCCCCATCCCAGACATAGTGAGTGTTACCTAAAGGCTAGATGTAGAACCACACAAATCTACTTTCCCCTGGTCAGGTCACCACTCTTCCTAACATTCCCATGTCATTACCTATGATGCCACTCCATCCCAATAAAATACAATACTTTGAACTTAAATACACCCCCATTATGTGTACATGCAGTCTAACTTGAGTTCCCTTTCCAGGCCCTTCTTGCAGATCTCTTAATAGATCCTTATTAACAGTCTTCTTCAATTCCTTCTATGAATCTCTCTTTCATGAAATCAGGATTCCTTTGAATAAAATGGATTTATTAGACAGCCTTTCAAAAAGAAGCTGCCTCTTTATTTTCTGTCATTCCAATTTACATAGGATTTGAAGGTATGTAGAAGTTTTTCCTTGCCATTTCCAGACCACAAAATAAAAAAATAAAATAAAAGCAAACAGAAAACTACACCTACATCCTCTCCGCACATTTACTGTACCTGCACCTCCATGTGTACCTCTCTCCTCTCTTGTTTCTATGATGACAACTCTCCAACCATTACCAAGAAGTCTTCCCTATTAACAAGCTCAAGAATATAGGTCAGCAATTTTTTTAATCTCTCCACCTTCATGTCTTTCCTTTTTGTTGAATAATTCATATCAGCATACATACACACCACACTATTTTCAATCCTTTCCAAAAAGGGGCATTGGTAGGTAATGCCTGTCTCTACACCTTTTAAGTTACTTCTTGATTATCTGTTCCTATGTCAGTAAACTTGTTCTAGAAAATTGCATAAACACTCTCTACTTCTTTTCTCCCATTGTATCTTAAAGCTCCTGTACACTTTGGCATCACAACTGTACAGAAACTGTTGATGTCATGTATGTGCCTAATTCTCTATTGTCATCTTTACCTTACCACCTGTACTTACCTAGCTGATTGTATTCTTGAAACAGTTTCCTCACTTGCTGGCATGAGGCTGTATTCTCCTCCTTCCCCATTATGACTATTCCCCCCTTCACAATTTTTCTTTTTGCTCCATTGCCTAAACAGTGAAATCGACCCTTCAATTTTCTCTAATGTCTACAGCTGAGAAATTGGCCCCATAAGTTACTGCTTCCAAGTTGAAATGCCTAGTACCACCATTTTCTTCTTTATTCTTTTTCATTACACAGCTCATCCATCAGCATATGTAGGTGATTTATATCTGAAAAAAATTTCTACCACCTAATTTATATTATTGCTTGAGTTCAAACTCAAGTAGTCTACCCAGATAAGTGAAGAAAGTTCCTGATAAATCTCCCTGATTTTTTTAATACTCCATTTCCCAAAATTTGGTCTCATGTTTATATATCATATCATGCATGCCTCTGCTAAAAATCTAATAAACTATTAATTCATTAGAATACAGTATGAAAGGTTTATTTGATCTTTCATAGATGCTAAGCATATTTATTGAATATCTGCTATCTTCAGGGCTCTGTATTATGGTGATAGATAAGAAAAATTTCAAACCTTTTGCTCACAAAAGCATATTATGCCATTTATTTATTTATTTACTTATTTATTTATTTTTGGATAGAATAACTGGGGTGTAAGCCAGAGGTGTGGGGGTGAGAGGATTCACCAGAGACAGAGTGGGTAGCGGAACAAGTAGATTTACCGAAATACACTGCTAAGGGGAGCAATGGGCAAGACAAGAGAGGTCTGCTACACCACATGTGAGTTAGATCCCTGGCTGGGGATCAAACACAGGCCATAGAGGTGACAGAGCTGAGACTTAACCCTAGGCCAACAGGGAGGCCTGTATTATATTTTCTTTGTATAAATTGCTATCTTAACTGAAGCATTATTTGACTCCTATAAGAGCACTTTTATGTTCCATTCTCTTTAATGTATTCCCCCACTGAACCATAAAAGATCTTCTAAAGTGTCAATCTTATACCACTTTGTGGTATGATTCCAACAATTCCTGTGGTATGATTCCAGTAATTCCAACAATCTCCTGATCTGAAAAAGCCTTAAGAATCAATTTGCTTTCTATCCTGACCTTTCAATAATTCTCCTCTAGGAACAATCCCTGCCACCACCTCAAAAACAAAATGAAAATCTCCCACCACCATCTTGGTTTCAGGGATCTAACCCTACTAAATCAATTTCAGTTCTTATAACATCTCTGCTTCTGCATACACACACACACACACACACACACACACACACACACACACGCAATATAATGTGTGTTTGTGTATATAATAATTGTGGTTCCCTCTATACAAAATTGTTCATACCATTTTTGTTTTTCTTTCCATCCCTATAATTTCTATTTTAAGGTCTCAGACTTTCAAAGCTATATAAAGCCTGTTGCAATTACCATAATTTAATTGTTTTACTCTCTACTCTCACATATAGTACCCTTAGTTTGCTACGAGGAATCACTACTGCTTAGTGGCTTTCTGTCGTCATATGATTGACATTTTACTGAGACAAGGAGGTAAGTGTTGATTCAGCTGTACTTCTAATACTTATTATAGTACAGTAGGGATAGAGTCCGTGACTAATATTTATATAACAAAGGGATGAGTAAATGAATCAAGATGAATAAGAATGGAAATTGGGAAGGCTTTATATATATATATACACACATAAATAATATAAAAAATAAGTTTACCAGGAAACATATTGACCTTTTATTTCTTCTTTATCCTTCTCTACTTAAGAAGTATTTAATGACTTCTAACTGCTCAGTAGAGGGGATTAGGACTTAGTAAGTCCTCAACAGTTCTAATTTGTTTATTAGCAGGTCTAAGATAACTGGGTAACTGGGATGAGTGTTAGATAATTCCTCCCTTCAAATTGTTTTCTCTTTCTGCTCACAGATTTATGTGTCACATTTTGCCATCCTCATCACCTTGAAATTTAATCCTATACTAACTCTGATGCTATCAGGCAATGGGCAACACTAAATATATCTAATCGTTCTCTCCCTCCTCCTTCCCCTCTGGTAGCAGTGGGGAGGGACACAATGGAATATGTGCATGTTGGTGTTAGGTGTGGTGTGGTAACAACACCTGAAGGGAGAGATCCTATAACTCTAAATCATATATAGTGTTGGAAACCAATATTACCTCAATAAAAAAAAATAAGAAGAAATGAGCAATTATAGCTAATTGTTATTGTTTTAATAAATCGATGTTTCTTTTTTCCATTTATATGAAAAATACATTTTAAGAAAGAAAATTTCATTGAGGGATTTTCTTTTTTATTCATGAAGGGAAGAAAATACTTATTGTACTTTTTATCACTTTGTGAATTGCCTTATAGATAAATATAATATAATGACATTTATTGTTATAATTTTAAAGACTGCATCTCAGCATTCAAAGTGAGTCCGCTGGAATCATTAGTTATCGTGCCTGGGTAAATTAGACAATACCATTTCTATTCTAATTTATTGTTTTATGTCAGAGAACAGTCCTTAGATCAGCTCTTATTATGAGAATGCTGAATGATAGTATTCTCTTTTCTGATTTAGCAAGTCACTCTACTTCATAATATGGTCACATAACTAATTTGTAGAAATGAAAAGCAAATTTGAATTGTTGTAATTGTGTGCTGGGGAGAAAGCACACCCTTCGGTTGTCACTGTCTTTAATTTCCCCATTATCTTTTTTTCAGATGGCTGCTACTTAATATAGGCAACGTGTTATACTCAATTTGATGTGTCAGCATTTACAATAATAATATTGTAATTACTTTTTTAACACTAGAACTTTATCAGACATTGCATTTAAGAAAATGACACATTTAAATCTTCAAAGAGCAAGAAAAAATTTGCCTTCATGAAAACTTAAATAGGGAAAAAACCTGAATATGTGAACATATGTTAATATATCACTGTAATAGTTTGTCCTCTAATTGCCTCGGTTTAGTGAGTAATCATATGGACTGAAGAAACTTAAGGTTGTCTTTTGACATAATCAAAACCTCCAAATTTCTATAAAAAATTAGTTTAATAATAGCCAGTTTGATCTAACCCAACAAATTATGGTATCTGCCTATCTCACAGGAGTGGTAGAAAGCTAATTAAAATGGCCAAAGGGAACTTATAAATAGGTAGCTCCATGAAATAAAAGTAAAAAATAGCACTTTTAGCTAAGAACCAGGAATTTCTAAGTATACTGAAATTAATGTTTCCTATGTTTTTCATGATCCCCTTCCCCACACCTCCTATTGAAATCATTGAACTTTCACATTATTTGGTAAATGTGATGTCACTTTTTAAGGTAAATTTATAAACTTATTAAACACTCTGCAATCAGCGTGACTAAATAGCAGGTGTAAGCCGTGATTTAAATTACTCTTATAATGTAATTTTAAAAGTCTAATATAAAAACTCAGCTTCCACAGATGTTTGAGTTGAAAGCTTCCACTTATCAGTCTCACTCTAATTGCAACCAAATTAATACAATTTACTTTGATTTATGAGCAAAATGCTAATTTTGACTTGGCTGCCCTTTTGAATTATATAAAGCCCAGCAGTACATTACTTCTTCACCATCCGAGTCTGTGGTGGGGATGGTGGAAGCACCTGGATGTGGTAGAGACAGGTGGTATCCCTGAAGTGGGACCCTTCTTAATACCCTGACCCTTTAGAACCTTGTCTCTATCCTACTGAACAACTGCATCTCTGACTTGACACACACTTTCAATTCAGCATTAGACATTATAACATTAACTCATTATGCCACTCTTTTTCCACCAATGTCTCTTCCTTTACTCTCCTTTCAAACTTCGAATGGCTAATACAGTTCCCCCTTACTCAGAAGGAATATGTTCCAATACCCCCAGGAGATGCTGGAAAGCATGGATAGTACCAAACCCTATAGTTAATGTTTTTTTTTTCCTATGTATGCATACCTATGATTAGTTCAATTTATAAATTAGGCAGATTAAGATAATAATTAATAATAAAATAGGACAAATACAACAGCTTCTGTAATCTCTCTCAAAATATCTTATTGTTCTCTAGTCACCCTTCTTCCTGTGATGATGTGACAATGACAAAATGAAGGCCAAAGTGAGCAGATGAAGTGAGGTAAGTAGCTCAGGTACAGTAGGTCACGTGAGGCTGCATGCCAGGCTATGCTGAGCGGGTTACTTGGCAAATGAATGAGTCTTGTCTGGGGGTGGGGGAAATGCAGCAGGATGGCACTAAAATTCATCATGAAACTAAGAATGCCACACAAAACCTATGCATTTTTATTTAAGTAATTTTACATTTAACATTTTTTAATCATCGTTGACTGAGGGTAACTGTAACCAGAGAGAGTGATGCTGTACAGAAGGGACAACCAGTGTAACTATTTGTGTTAGATATATGATTCAGATTCAAAGAAATGCCTTTCTAGGAATTGTCTTCTAGTCACCTGAAATTAATTTAGCAGCAGAGCTACTGCTGAAACAAAGGAGGTGTTGGAAGCTGTAACTGGTAGGTAACCTTGAATGTGACTAGAGATTTGAGAACCAAGAATCCGGGTTTCAAGGTCCAGTCATCCCATGTCTACACAGAATCTTCTTTGTCTCCCTTAGATTCTCTATTTTTACAGAACTGGAGAAAGAAATAATCTCCTTACACCTCCTTCATTCCAGTTAAGTTCCCTCTTTTTTTCCCCTAGGGTTGATTTCTAGCTTTACATGTCCACATGGCTGATTCTCACACTGGGCAGAAGCTTCTGAAGAGCACTGCTAGCTTCTTCTCCTTTTTCCCTATAGCAAAACCTAACTTCCAGTAGATAATCAGTAGCAACTAAACAGAGACGCAAAATAATAAATTAACAACAAACACTGGTAAACCAACATAGCATCACCTGTGTTTCAATGAACTGATATTTGATATAAGTAATATATTTTTCCTTCAATGGGGACTGAGAAAATTAGTAATTAATAAATAAAAGGGCATAAATGGAAAATTTTGTCCAGAGTTTGGACAAAAACTGAAACTGAAATTGAGACAATTTATTAATCAATCTCTAAGCTAAACAACCAATTAATATGTACTGGGTTTTGTTATCGGAACCTTTACACATATCAACTCTTTTGCTAATATTAGTTTACATTAGTAATAAAATAACTTTCATATTAAAACAATACAGTTGTTAATATGGGAACTGATGGTCATCAAACTACTTTGCATAGTGCATGGATTTAGTTCAAATACCTTCCTTAATGTGATGGGACTATTTCTATTTCATATAAGGAAACACAGCACCTCCCTCCATCCTTTCTTATTCTAAATCTACTAATAACAAAGAAAGACTAGAATACAGTAATTTTGTATCTTAGAAAATATAACCACAATAAATAAGTCTTTCCATTTTAATGGAAAATGACTAGGAAAATATACTGCCCAGTGCCCAGAGAGGAATAAATTCTCCTTCAGCAGGCTGCCGATGCATGGCCTACGAAGTTAACTACTGTAAAGTTGGTCAATAAAGCCAATCTTTTAAATAGATAATTTCTAATTGTAGAGGAGAATTTATTCCTTAGACCTGGATTATTGAGCTCATTTGTAATTAAAAGTAAATCTTACCAAGAAAATTTAACAAAAAATTGGTCTCTGCTTGTTTGCTTTGTGTTATTCATCAGGACAGAGGAATTTATATATTTATATGCCACACTCCCATGTCTAATGTGGGTATAATTTGAAATATGGGCAAGGAAAATAATATTTGTTAGGATAAAACAGAATTTATATAAACCAAGATTTGAAGTTTACCTTTATATTATTTTTAGAATGTGCCCCAAATTTGTTTGAAATATATGAGATGTAATTACTGTATAAAAATCTTGAGAACTGATGCTAATCATTATGCATTAATTATGTACAAAAACTCTTAAAAGTGAAGCTTTAGTTTGGACAAAAGTAAATCTAATTTTGAGTAAATGTTTTAAATTGAGTTTATAGTTTATATTTTTGTTTGGCAATTAAAGTCATTGGTAAATCTTGACAACAAAAATGCATGATAAAAACCATTTATATGCATTTAAAGAACTACAAGCAACTCTACCTACTGCTCTTAAGGCTATTTCAATGCCTTCAACATTGTCTTTAAACTCTTATGCATAAATTATTTACCAAATTTTATTTGAATGTTTTCTCTTTGATCTGAGTGCAGGTTTTGAGGACTTGCTGATCATCAAATTACCTGGCAACAGGGCAAAAGAGTCACAAATATGTAACAATGTGCCCCTGTGGTTAAAAAAAAAAAAAAAAAGGAAAGAAATAGAAAAGAAAACCCTCATAATCTGTCCTTTTACTCGATAAATTTTGGAAGGAAATTTGTAAATTAAAGCTTGTGGTCATACATATACAGAATGTTTATCTTCACAAATTTTTATCAACACTTGGTGGGAAATAGTTTCCCAGGAGATTTTCTAATTTTAAAATCAGTTTTCCATGTGCATGCCCTATCCTTTAACCTCACCCCTAAAGGAAATTATTTTTGTCTATCTTTGTTTTTTTGAATTATGGTCTCTATCATGCACACGATACACTTTCGTGATGCTTTTTAATCCCAGTGAATCAGGCTTTTGCTCTACGCTCTGCTACTGGAATTTATCTCCAATTCACTGGCCCTTGGTTAATAGCACAATATTTATCAAGGTTTGAGATACTTATCCAGACATAAATTTTTTTATAGGCACACTTGTATCAGGTCATAAATCCCAATTTGAAATTTGTCATTAAAGTGTGCTGCTACTAATTAGGAATTTGTCCTGTTAACTTCAGAATTGAAATCAGAAAGGTAATATGGAAATCAATATTCAATTTGATGAAAGTTTGTTCACTAATAATTCTCATTGTGTATTTTCTCATAAAAATAAGTAATTGCAGCAATGTTCATCCAAATTACCAGCAAGCACTACATTTCTCCAGAAGATTTCCAATTTTCTTGTCAGAGTTGGTGAACCTCATCTGTCAAATTTTGATTCCCCATTGTAGTCCTTGTTGCTCTGTATTATAACTGCATTGTTTTAATATTCTCTGTCTCCCATTACAATGTTGCAGTTCAGAAGAAGAAATTAAACCCCTGATAAATCCCTAGTGTCTAATACAGGTGTGATAGTTTCTGTTTAAAAAATGTGTTTGTATGAAAAAAGTCAATTAAACAGTCAATTAAGAAAATGCATAATAAATCACATGTGCATGTTCTACTGCCTACTGATATAAATAATCTGTAATTCTTAAGAAGATATTATAACCAAGCTAATTTCTATTGGGAAAATAAAGCTGTTTTCCTCTATTCATACAAGTAAAATCCTTCATAGAAAGTGTTTTTTTTTTTAGTAGGTGTTTTATTTCAGCAAGGTCAACAATGACAGAAAAAAAAAGATACTTTCAACCTGCAGTATTAGTATTATAAACTGAATAGTGTGTGTGTGTGTGTATATATATATATACATATATATATATATGACATACAATATCATTTAACCAATAGATTTTTTTGTTTATTTTTCTTTTAAGATTGTATAGTTTGTATTGTGTAATCAGGAGTTTCATTAAAAGTTTTACTTCATTAAGGAGTTTTACAGCAATAAAAATGGACAGATAACTGAAGTTATTTAATAAAAAATGCCATTTCCTTAACTTTAAAAAAAGTTGATTTTGAGTTTAGCTTTAGCTTTGTTTTATCTGTCCTAATAAGTTAAGACTGAAGTTTACTGAAAATAAGTTTAAGAAACTGTGCCAATCAAAGATAGAGTAGAAAAAGAGAAGCCACTCCCCTCCTCTGATGGTAATTCAGCCCTCCTTGTCCCACTTAACTTCATAAGGAAAGTAGAAAATGGCCCTAACAACAAACATTGACTTGGCTCCAGAATATAAAATATCTTCAGGACTTTATAGTTCAATATAAAATTATTCTCTACAATTTTTTTTCCAAGTATAACAAGGAGGTGATATTTGGGGAAATGGGGCCAGCCACAATTGCAAGAAGCCAGTTTTGTTGTGACTTTTAAGGTCTACTTTAAAGACCTCCCTACCCTGAAATCACTCCCACACTGGTATTTAGAACCACTATTAGATATCTTAAGCCCTAAAGATTTTGGTCCTCACATTTCCCTATTAAATTGAAATTGCTTTACAGGATGTAACACCATAGGAATCATCAGCTAACACCTGATCAGGGATTGCTTTCCAATCTGGCAGACAGCTAATTAAGTGAGATAGTTCCTATGGGAAAGTACATTGAGGATGGGGTGCCCATAAGGAGGAAAGGAATACTGACTGTGAAGGAGGCTGCTAAAGAAAATTTAGTCAAATTGAAATATCCTAGGGATACATGTATTGGAAATCAACAACCCTTTTTGTTCCACTCATGAATTGTGATTTTTGGCCAGGGATATATATTAAAATTATTCAAAGGCAGGTGAGAATTATTAAAGCCATGTCCTAAACCACAAGATTGATTAGAATCAATCTTAGAATTAGAATCTCTGGTGGACAGACTATGTCTGCACATTTAAATCCCTCCATATGATTCTGCTACATATACTACTGGCATAGAAAGCTAGCAAGTTAACTACATCGCTCAATTCTATTAAATATACATTCATCAGAAATTTGCTATGTAGAGGAAACAAGTTGAAGCAGTGTGAATGAAATAGAGAGACTAAACATAAATCTTACTTTCAAGGAGATTGCAATCTACCAAGAATTACAAATCATCAGCATTAGAAGTCTAGGACAAAATTTGCTAATTATAGAAATGTTATCAACAAACTATAGAGAAGAAGATTACTTTAGAAGGGAACAGACAAGAAGATTTCCTCAAGTGCTTGTCCATCAGGCCCCTTCTTTATGTTTCCTACCTACCCTTGACCCCTCTCAAAATAATCTGCTCATATATTATCCCACAGTCTTAGTCTCCTTTGTGTTCCTAAATAATGTTAGGTTTAAGACCACAATTAACAACAGCAAAATATGGGGGTTAGGTAGGATGGTAGATTCCAGTAACTTTCCAGAAAGTGCCCTGGGACAGTCTATTCAGGCATTCAACCCCAGGTCCTGGGTTTCTACTGCAACACTCATTCCATCTTCACATCAGTGTATTACTTAGCCAATTTACAGAAGTTTCACTGCCTTGTAAAATAGTATTCTTGCCTTTGAAAATAGGAATGAAAAAAGTTCATCTCTATTCTTGAAGAACATTGGGGCTACTGATAATGGTATCTTGGTTCTATGTTCTCTAGTCATGTTGTCCCTTTGTTTCTCTCCCTTTATTTCAGGGATGAATTTCCCTGGTATCAATCCAAACACCTGCCTCAATCCTTGTCCTCCCACAGGCATGACTGGGTTGTTATATTGTTTCCTTTAGAGCTGACGCCTTGTTCTTGAAGTCCACAAATTTAAGTTCTGTTTACCTATGGCATTATCTATAGGGGCCTCCAAGTAATCCCCACATGAATGTCTTCTCAGTGTAAGAAATGAGACATATCATTGGAGTGGACGATGACACTAGGCTTAGGCAGAGAATCTAGAGGCAGCATTTTAGTTTGCAATCCAGCTAAACTTCTAGCAGTATATCATTTGGAAGAAATTAATTTATCTCTAAACAAAGACTAGCAGATAGTGGAAGAAAAGTATCCTCTCTTAATATGTTCCAAGCCTAAATTTTCCACAAATCTCTATAGCATACTACAATTGCATCTGTTCAGCCACCTAGCAAATATTCTGTATTTGCAAGCATTTTGCAAGCAGCTATCAGTGTTTAATCTTGGGATAATGCCTTCTTGATGTGCTAACCCCAAGAGTATTTCAAAATGCCTAAATGTGAATTACTGGTTGTAAAAAGGAATTTTGACTGCTTCAAATCCTGCCTTCCTGTAACTAAAGACATGACAACATCGAAATTTACAAGGTCATGTCTGTGCAATCAGAACCCATAAGGGTAACTTTGGCTGGAAGAGTTATCAAGGGAGAAGTGTGTAATAATCAATCAGAAGCTGCCATGACTGATGAAATAAAATTTTGAAAATTATTCAACAACTTACCAGCAGTACAGTTAAATTTGCATGGAATTAGAAATTCCTTAATTTAACTTTCTACTCTAGCTTTTAGACCTCAGTTTCAATAAAAAGAAGGAAAAATATGTTTATCCTGTGAGGTTAGTAATAAAATGCCCTTATGTTTGCTTATTAACATACTATTTGAAAATACACTGTCTCTGTTGAAACTAATAACAGTATTTTGAAGTAGTCAGGGAGATTTTTCCTGTTTCTTTTTGTTTGTTTGTTTTTGTAGTCAGTTTTCTCAATCATAGAGATGACTTATTCCCAAGTGCAGTTGATTAATGGCGAGACTATTGACTCAAATATCAAATGTTATAATTCTTAGTTTACTACTTACATCATTAAGGATTCCTGTTTATATCTGAAAGAAATTCTGACCTATACAGTACTAAACAAAAAAAGAAGCTAACTGGCTCATAGACCAAGAAAGATATGGGGTAGGTCTGACTTTATTTGCAGTTAAGGCTCCAACTAGGTCATGTGGACCCACATCTCAGTCTCTTTACTGTTTCATCATCAAGCTG
The DNA here is from genome assembly GCA_004024925.1 of Scalopus aquaticus. NCBI lineage: Eukaryota > Metazoa > Chordata > Mammalia > Eulipotyphla > Talpidae > Scalopus > Scalopus aquaticus. The sequence goes on along the minus strand of PVIJ01016647.1, from coordinate 14,338 downwards.
CCTCACTCCTGATTGCCATTGACTCCAGCAATTCAGTCTCCAAACTCGCACTGCACATTCCAAAGACAGTGAAAGGTTTTACTTTCAGATGTCCCAGAAAATGCTTCCTTTGATCAACTTTGTTTTGAATGTGCTACTTGCCCTACTCTGAAACAATAATTGTGGTATGTAAAATGGATAGTCCAATGGGTCAGTACAGCTGGTGCTGGAGAAAATTTTTCCTGCACCTAAGAGTTAGAGGGATGATTTCTTCACAGGAATTTTTTGAAGCTGCTTCCATCAGGAGGGAGAATTAATACTGAGAAGCAAAACACAAATGTTCACTATAGGGTTCACCCACTGCCACCACCTGGATTAAAATTAAATGCTTATATATGGATCTATATTTTATAAAAATAGAGCATTAGGCAACACCAACAATATTGCTGTCCAGTTACAGGCTGGTCTTCAAAGATATTTCTGACTGTGTAGATGGCTGAGGTCATTGAACTTTAATCATCAGGCAACTTGTTCACCAAATGTCAATGACATTTTCCTCCAAGCAGAGTTTATCACAGATCTGTTTCATTATAGTAGAATGAAGAAATGTTGGTGATGTTACTGACTGACAAGGTGCTAGGGGTTGGGAGAAGACTTGATAGCTACCTGCTATAAAAAATACTCCTAATTCCATTTGATTTGTCAGGTTTCTTTTCTTTTTTCTTTTCTTTTTTCATTCCTCTATTGTTTATTCCTTTCTTATTTTTATTCCATATAAGGAAAAATATCAAAGTTTCCTAGCTGTGAAGCACTGAACTAGCAGCTGAGACAACAAAGATAAAGCCAGATCTTTGCCTTTAAGAGAAGGGAGATATCATCATAATTTATTCAAATACATATTATGAAAAGAGGGAAGTCAACTGTTACAAGGACAACTTATCTTCCAGCTTAGGTGTCCCTGCTCAAGGAAGCCCTGTATTGCCTATTCTCCAATTCTTCTCTGATTAGTGACCTCCTTCTGTGTTCCCAAGGGGCATTGTTCATACTTCTATTTATTTCAGAGTGTTTTAATTATCTCTATTTCTTTGCCAACCATAGTCAACATTAAAACCAATTAGAGACCATGAGCTCCTTAAGGACAAATTCTTAAGTACGATCTGCTGTCGGGAAAAGGTATACTTTTTTCTATAGTTTCTCACAGTGACTAGGGACTGTTCTCATCCAATCATGCTTTCTCAGGAAGATGAAGATTATTAGAGGAGGAACAAGAGCGAAGTCAGCAGAAGAGTGTTCAAGTCAAAAAATGTATACTTATTGAATGATGTGATATAGAAAAAAATCTTGGTCCTCCCCACACACATTTTATACTCCTTTCCACTCAAACATACATACCACCAATAATTCATCCCCAAGACATGAGCTACTTGGCTAGAAAACCAAACACCAAAACATCAAAATTAAAATCAAAGATAGATAATTGCCAAAGAGTAGAGCTCAAAAGTTCTCATCACATTGGCCTCCCTGGTGGCGCAGTGGTTGAGCGCTGCGCTGTGGAGCTGTTGGCAGCGAGTTCGACGCCCAGCCAGGGAGATTCCCACATGGTGTGGCAGACCTCTCCTGCCTCACCCACTGCTCCCCTCAGCAGTGTATTTCTGATCTGCCTCTTCTGCTTCCCACTCTGTCTCTGGTGAACCCTCTCGCTGCCCCACGCCTCTGGCCTATACCCCAGCTTGTATGTATAAATAAATAAATCTTAAAAAAAAAAAGTTCTCATCACAAAACAAAGCCAAAAAGTAGTAACTTTGTGAAATGATGACTATTAATTAATTTGTCACAACCATCTCATAACATATATATACATCAAAACATTACACTATCACCCCTAAACATATATATTTTTTGTCAATTTTACCTCAACAAAGTTAAGGGGTAAAGGTGGAATTTGACCATTTCTGATCACATTTTTTTACATATAATATGAAGAAGTTAGATAAGATAATCTCTAAAGTTCTATTAAAAATCTAGTCATTCTATAACTGGTTTATAAGATTTAATGGTAATGATCTTGGGAGGAAGGAATATTGATTATGGTTCTAAATTGTGCTGAAGTGTTTGCATTTCAGTATATTGCAAATCAAAATCACTGTAAAATCACCAAAGAAGGCATAACTACATTTGGCCATGTCACCCAAATATTTGATACATATTTCTTTTCTGAGAGAACACTTCAAGGAAAATAATATTCCTGTATTCAATACTTACACTAAATGAATGACAATAGACTTTGCTTAGAGAAATGCATGTCTTCATGCTAATACTTATTCACTCCTACTATACTAAACATTATCCTTTATAATACACAAGAGTTGAAAAGATTTTTTTCCTTTTCTTAAGGTGCAAGAGCATATTAATTTGTCCAAATCACTCTTTCTCAAGCTTGTAGCCATCAAGAGTTCTTGGTGAATTTGAAATTTTCCATACAGCCTTAAGTTCCTCATGTCAGCCATTTTAAACGACTTTTACTTTTTATAAAATATCATGTTCTCTTCATTAGCAATGAGTGACTTTGTGTACACTGTTCTGCCTGCATAAAACATTCTGTCGTCCCACTTATTCATCTGTTTAATTCCTTTCTAACATATAGTACTATCACAAGTACTATATTTTTCTACGTGTCTACTGCATAACCCTCTTATGGATAGTTTTGAAAGACTTCATAGAACTTTGTTCTTCACTATGCAGTTTGTTTTTTTTTTAAGATTTTATTTATTTATGCATGCAAGCTGGGGTACAGGCCAGAGGCATAGGGCGGCAAGAAGATTCACCTGAGACAGAGTGGGGAGCAGAACAGGCAGATGGATGGAAATACACTGCTGAGGGGAGCAGCGGGTGAGGCAGGAGAGGTCTGCCATGCCATATGGGAGTCTCCCCGGCCATGTGTCGAACTCATGTTGCCGCTGCCGACAGCTCCACAGCACAGCGCTTAACCGCTGCGCCACTAGTGAGGCCCTTCACTGTGCAGTTGTGATTAGCTATGTATCTGTATATACTTTACCTGCCTTACTGTCATGGGAGGAAATGCAAATTGTGCCTCACAGACTTTAGCCCTTGGTACATGACAGGTATTCCATAGATAACTTGTCACACACGTGAATAAATTAAAATGAATAAATGCCATTGGTTAAATGCTAGTTAACTAATTAAATTCAAATGATTGTTTGATTTTAGATTACTAGTTTATCACTAAAATCTTCTCTAATACATCTAAATCCCTGGCTAATGTTTCTCCTGATTTATACTTTAGAACCAAGATGTAGTAAGAGAGTATACAAATATTTTCTTTCTATTGTCTATGGCACAACTCTTTTCCTTTAAAATGTAATACAGTTTGCATTTTTCCCATTCTATAGTGAACCCATTTTCCCAAACCTGCTTCATTGAAGTATAAAATAGTACTTCTTCCTTCATTGTGTCCCATAAATCTTGTGGTTTTTTAAATATTGCTGTGTTATTAATAGCAAACAGTTAACAACAAATAAACATTTGCCTTCATGAGCAAGGCTGTATTTTTACATATTTTGGGATTTAGTAACACATATTATTCTGTGGCTACTTATAAGATATTCAGTTCATCTAGAATTTTTTATGAAATAAATATATAACTTATACTATACACACAGGATTTGCCTTTAATGGTTGTTACTGAATGCCTTCGGTTAGTTCAGAAATATATGTCAATTTTACAAAGGTTTATAATTGTCAAACATTAAACTTGGTGAAAATACATGCTCAAAATTTCAGATTTTTCTAATCCTTAAAAAATCACAGAAAATTACCATTATCAAAAGTTATTTTTTATTATGAATATTTATTAACAGAATTGTAGTAAAAGCACACCATGTCAAACACAAATATACCTTTGAAGAAGACAACCCATGTTTAATAAAAATTACTCCTCCATGAAAGAAAAAGTCAAAGAAAAATGGAATATAAAGAAATTTACATGATAACTGAATATTGTATCTCAAGAGCCCACATATAGTAGATCAAACTAATTCCCATCATACTATCATTAAAACTCTTGTCTGTCACTTCTTCAAACTATATCTTTTGCATCACTACTGTGTCTTAGAAAATTTCCTAAGAATACTGTCTGGTTCATTGGTAAGGAAATGCTGCCTCCACAAGATTTGTTCAAAATATTTAAAAAATATTTATTTTTATTTATTTATGCATACAAGAACAGGGGTGTAGGCCAATGGTGTGGGGTGGTGAGAGGATTCACCAGAGGAGAGTGGGAGAAGAACAAGCAGATCTATTGAAATACACTGCTGAGGGGAGCTGCAGGTGAAACAGGATAGGTCTGTTGCACCATGTGGGTTAACTGCCTGGCTGGGGATTGAACTCAGGCCACAGTGGCTGACAATAGTTTGACAGCAATGAAACTTTAACCCCTGTGCCACCAGGGAGGCCCATATTCATTCATTCTGAGGGTCAGAGGAAAGGTATCAGTTTCTAGTGGTAACATTTGTTTGTGGATAACTGGGGAAATCAATATAACACGTGGACACACTCTATTTTCTTGTAATATAGATAGTCACATTACAGAAATTTTATAATTATCATTGAAACCAGATTGTTTGGCATATATAAAATAAGGTTAATATATTGAATAGAGTTAAGTGAAACTGCTTATTAAAATAAAAAAAAATGTATACACTAAAGCAAATTTAACCAACTAAGCTGTATCTGGACTTGACTTACTTGAAAGTTTTCTAATCACCCTTGCCCTTTCTTTTATTATTACATTTGATTAGTCTTGACATAGCCTAGGTAATGATTTCCAACCACTCACATTCCTGACTTCCTTTAAAATTGCTTCTACAACTTCTACGATAAATCTCCTGGTGAAGACAAAATTTATTCTGACCACTGCTATTTTGTATTTCTACAGGACTATATCAAAGTCAGCAAGAGGCGATCCCAGGCTTATTTTAATCATCTCTATTTATTTAATCATGTCTAAATTTCTAACTTTATAATACACTCATGAAGGTTAGTTGTCTCTTTCAATCCTGTTATTTATCAAATTCTGAGTACCAAATAGCAAATTGTATAAATACCAACAAAAAATCAAATGATTGTTATATGAACATTTAGTAAACTGTTACACTTTGTTTTCAAGAGAATAAACAAGAACACAAGATGCTAAAACACATTTTTAAAACTTGAGCTAGACTCTGATCCCTGGGGCAGAATTAGGAAGATAAAGTCAAAGTGTCGGGGGCTCTGGCTTTTTCAGAGCAAAGCAGGCCAAAGGAACGATTGTGTCCACTCTGTTATAGCCAGCTAGGCTAACTTAACTAATATGAATAACAGTCACTGCCATAGGAGAGGTTGGAGAATATTATCTCATGGCATGGCAGACTTACAAATTTTTGGTACTGAAGGATCCTTGCATTTGTGTACCAATGGTGCAAACCTCCTGGCCACCAACTAGCTCAGGTGTTCCAGTATAAGGGGATGGATTCCCTCTCCATGAATGTTAAGCTAACATATGGGGAAATGTTGCTGATCTTGCTGTCCTGGCTGCTCTTGATGAGCTCTAATAAATAGTGGAGTTATTTCTCTACTGTGCAACTAAACAAGACTTATAATCCCTTCTCTTATCAAGACCAAGAACTTCCCTAACTTCTCAGGAAGATAGTCAACTCTGAAGCCCATTTACTTGAAAGCATAAGCAAAGATTTGTTTCTGCTTACTATCTGATGAATGTCACAGAATCTTATAATATGTCCAGTCATGATTAAGATTGATCTGATATGAATGAGACATATGCAGATGAAGGGAATTTTTTGTTTGCTTAAGAGGTTTGGTGATTAGAAGTAAAATGCTCTAACTCACAAATTATTGTAAGTGATTTTCTCTGAAGAATATTGAACAGAAGCAGATTTCAGTAAAAATTCAGATTTTGAAAAAAAAAAGTAAACATTTTAAAGTTTATATTGTAAACAGGTAAAAAAATAACTGCGAAAACATGTTCTACTTTAATTATAAATGGCCAATAAACCTAATAAATAAAATGTTGTAAAAGTAAAACCTATAGGAAACCAGAAAACTGGATAATTCATGGAAAAAAAATTAATATATGAAAAATTGCGGAGCTTCATTCCTAATAACAGAATGAAAGTGAAAATGATACTGAATTACCCTTCTCCCTAATGGATTGGCAATCACTTTAAAACTTTGACAACAATCTATGGGTGAAGCCATGGAGAATCATTCTAATTTTAAAATAGTTCAAACCTTATGGGGTGAAAAGACAATTTGCCAGTATCTTGCAATACTACAGAAGTATTTATGTTTGATGTTGCAATCTCACTATTATGTATCTATCCCAATGATACACTAACAAAGTGCAAAAAGATAAAAGCACAAAACTATTCACTCCAGTGGTATACATAGTAGCAAAACCCTGGAAAAGACCAAAAGCCTATCAAAAGGAGTGGGTGAAAAAAATAAGGGAATGCATACATTTAATGGTTTATGCACACAGATGTGTATCATGCACCCATAAATATTTTTAATAAAAAGTACAATAGTATAGTTTCTACAAGTATAACAGTAGCAATTATAACAACAGCAAATAATAATAAGTATATCTAAATTACATTTTAAATCTAAAGCAGTAGTTTTTGAAAGTGATTGCTAATTTACCGTAGGGACTGCTGAAAATATTCGTAGTCATATCTATTTGTCACAAGTGGGCGAGGAGGTGCTGCTGTCATATGCTGGGTAGAGAGGAAGGATACTGCTAAGTATCCCACAATACTTGGTAGCCCTTAACTGCAAAGAATTAGCCAACCTAAAATGTGAATTGTGGAGACTGAGAAATCCTCAAATAAAATATATTGGCAAAAGAGTAAAAGAAAGGGAAAGAAAACTACATAAAGAATGCTACAATTAGTTAATACCCCAAAGAGAGTATATAAATATATAAATTTATTCGAGTATATTTTGTTGAAAAGAGAAAACATTACCCCTGGGTTGTTGATAAACAATAAGATAGAAGGAACAGGACTAGAAGATATAATTTTTGTACTATTTCATGCTTGTGAATTTAACTATGTAAACACTTTCATAATTGTAAAAAAAAAAAAAAAAAAAAAAAACCCTAAATTTGTAATAAAGAAAAGCAAAACAAAATAGTGAATCTAGTGTTATTTTGGTATTGAACTAGTGGCATAATCATACAGATGGGAATGATATTCCACGAGTCTTAAACACAATAATTTAACTATCTCTAGTAATTTATATATTATGGATAAAAAAAGGCAAAACTTAACTATTTAAAATCTATTTTATGTATTCAAAATGATGGTTGTAATTTCTCATGAGACTGTGCTGTGCACTTGGGTGTGTTGTGGTAATGTATTATTTACCAGTTGCTGCACTCAAACCTTAGATTAAAATGGTATTTATTACCTTATATTTTTTGACAGCCAAGAATTTGGCTGCAACCTAACTCAATGCCTATACTGAATGTTTCTCAAAAAGCTTCTAATCAAGGTGTTGACCTGTACTTCAGCCATTTGAGTGAACTAAACAATCAGTTGTGTAGTTAGCTTCCTCACAGATATTGGTAGCATTGCATTTTTCTTAGCCTGTAGACTGAAAGCCTCAGTTTCTTTCTGTGTGTTGGCAATGGCTTCCTCAGTTTCTTGTTAAGTGAGCCTCACCACAAAGCAGCTCAGGACAGAGATCGTAGATTTCTTCAGAGCAAACTAGTAAGGAAACTAGAGAAACCTACAAGACAGAAGTCACGCTCTGTACTCTGATGGGGAAAGTGATGTTCTGTCACTTTTATTCATTAGAGGTGAGTCATACGATCAACCCACATTCAAAAGGATGGGATAACACTACATGAGTACCAGGAGGTGGAGATTAAGGACATTATGGCCTTTCAAATAAAAGTTTAAAGCAAATGAGTGATTATGTAGACATCACTGATATTGGGATTTACAGAAGGGAAAAAGAGATACAGATCTAAGGTTAAGGGTTATGCACATCTGAAAGTGTAACCCTATAACTCTAAATCACATACAGCATTGTGAATCAATATTGCTTCAATAAAATAAAAAAAGAAGAAAAAACTTTCATTGGCCGTATACTTCAGTGTCCATACTTAAGAAGAAAAAAAAGTAAGCATTGACTCAAACCCATTAAAAATCTCACTTAAAAATTAAATCTCTTAGAGTCTTGAATTTGAATGTAAGTATGAATCCAAATGAACACACACAAACATATAAATATGAGTATGCATTTTGTACAAATTTTCTGTTTTTGTCACTGAAAAGGACTGACTGAAAACTAATGAGTATCACAAACATGTCGATTAGACTAGACCCTAAATTCTAGTTCCTACTAAAATAAATAAAGCTCTTTGGGTAAAATATGGATTTTATTATTATGGCAAATGATATACAAAATTAACTTGGATAAACCCATTATAGCAGCAAGCAAGGTCAATAGTTGTATCATATAAATTTAGGAAACTTGAAGCAGCTCAAACAGGTGACAATAAGGAAACAAGAATATCAACTACACTGATTTCAAAGATGCAAATTACATCTAAAATTAAATATTCATAAGAATATTTTAAAAAATGTTCTGCAGAAAATTTGAGAACTAAGTCATCACTGTGAAAACTAATAAAGGAAAAAATCAAATATATATCCTACTTTCATGTATGAACACTAGGTTAATCCAGTGAACTGGGGGTGAATTTTTTGGTTTTGTCTTCACTGGTAATGTTCTAAGGTTTTCATTGGGTAAGGATTCACAATGTTTGAATACAATTCAAAACTTACAAAAATATTACATTTATACTTCTATATGTATTAATATATAATAAAAACATGAAAGAAACCCAATAACAACAATTAAATCAACTCCCTGAAATACAACATTTACCCAAAACAGCAGAGATTATACATTTCCAAATTATTCATTAAAACCAACATGGATGGGCCTACCTGGTGGCGCAATGGATTAAGCGCAACACTATGAAGCTATCCGGAGCCACTGCAACACAAGTTCAGTACCGGCCAGGGAGATTCCCACATGGTGCAACAGACTTCTCCTGCCTCACCTGACGCTCCCCTCAGCAGTGTACTTCAGTCGATCTGCCTGTTCTGCTCCCCACTCTGTCTCTGGTGAATCCTCTCACCACTCTCACCACCCCACATTTCTGGACTATACCCCAGCTTGTATTCATAAATAAATAAATCTTTAAAAAAAAAAAATGGATGGTGCTAGAAGGGATAATGCTCAGTGAAATAAGCCAGAAGGAAAAAGGAAAACATCAAACGGTATCACTTATTGGAGGAATATAAGAGAGCCAAATGAGAAATCAGAAGAAGAAAATAGCACACAAATCAAAATCAAAAACAAAAACAAAAACTAGCAGGGAACCATAAATAAGAGACATTCTGCAGGGGAGGGGGAGGAAGAGGGACCATAGTAGGGGAGAAAAGAGCACAAGGGACTATTGTGATGGTTCATGGGTGAATTGATGGTGGGAAACTTATAGGGGATACATAATAATGTAAATGATATAAATTTAAAAAATTAAATTTAATAAAATAAAATAAAATGACTGAACAAGGTCAAATTTAATAATACATGTGTATAAATGACAATTTATAAAGATGGCAAACTTTTCAATTAAAAAGAAAATGACCCCCCCAAAACAAACAAACAAACAAACAAAAAATGGGTGATTTTGTTCCCAGGAGTCACTTGGCAACGTCAGAGACACATCATTCTCACGACTGTAGGAAGGCTGCCACTGACATCAAATAAGAGGCCAGGAACACTACTAAACACCCTAAAATACACAGAACAACTTTTCCAAAAAAAAAAAAAAAAAAAATCCAGGGTGAAATAAAAAACAAGGGCATTTAAAGGAAAATACCACCTTTTGGTAATCTCAATGAATGTGGATTTTGGTGTTGATCATCAATGACTGCTACTACCACATAAACATGAAAGAACAGAACCATCCACAAACTAATATTGCCAATAAACTTAATCCATAGATGTGCTTTGCTAAATCCATACCTTATGAAATTCTACAGGACAGATAACAGTTTCGCTGATAAGTAAATTGCACAGAAACAATAAGAGACATGGAGACATACCAACCAATTACAATAGATGGAACACACTTGGATTTGAATACAAATAAGCAGAAAACAATTTATCAGAGAAATTTGAAAAGAAAGCAAATGTTTGACTATGATATTAAGAAGTTATGTAACTCTAGGTGAGACAATGATACTATGGTCATATTTTTCAAAAACATTTTTTTTTAATTGTGGAAAAGTTGGTTACCTATTGCTTGTGTTTTAGAGGTATAAGATCTTAACCTTCAGGTGTTATTACTACACCACATCTACTATCAAAGTATCGACCATTCATCCCCATAGTCCATTGTGCTCTCTCCCCATTTTGTTCTTGCCCTCCACTTTATCCTCTTCCCTCTATTAACATCAGTTCTATAGTCAGGTTTCTAGGGCTTATTGCTAGCTTAGCTTGTATCTGAGCCTTTGTTTTGTTTCACTAAAAAAAGCATTATTTTTTTCTATTATTATTATTATTATCATCATCATCTATTTCATTGTTGTGTATTCCCCGTAAAATTCCCACCACCATTTCACCCGTGAACCATCACCACAGTCTCTTGTGCTCTTCTCTCCCCATTTTAGTCCCTTTTCCTCCTACTCCCTCACAGAATGTCTCTTAGACACAGATTGAAATTGTTACAGAAAAATGATATGATGCTGGCATTGCTTCAAAATAATCTGGAATAGAAAAAGAGGAAATGTCTAAGAATATAGATGAGACAACTTGAAACTATGGATTCATGACACCATTCTTTCTACTTTTGCATCATTTTAAACTTTGCATGAACATCTTAAAATATTATCTGATCTATTATGTATTACTATAGTATTATTAAAGAAAGAAAATAACAGCAATATATTATGCAATTTATATCAACCTATAACAAAGCTGAACATTATATTGCTTTAATATAGCATTTAATCATATTATATATAATTTTGAATATTAATTTTTACTTTTTATTTATAATAAAATAAGGTTTCCTTTATATCATTCATTTTCAAGAGTCATTTCATTGTTTATTGTTAGTCATTTAATTTACTTTCTACCCCCTACCTACCATTTAACTTTTTTCTACTTTTTCATATTATAAATAGTGCTACAATGAACACTTTTGCAAGTAATATAATTTCTTATCCAAACTCATTCATTTTAGGGACATAGGTCTGGTATAAATACTCTCTTTGGAATAATTCCCAGAATTTCAATAACTGAATATAAGGTCTCATAATTCTAAAGATTATTGAAACATAAAGACAGATCACTTTCTGCAGAGATTAAGAAAGCATTTGGCTGCAAAGAATCAAAGATTCTATAAACATTACTTAAATAAGAAATGTTTTGTTTGTTTCACATAAACAAAAGTTCAGGGCTACTACAGTGGCCTCAAGATGTCAGTAAAACAAATTTTTTTTCCTCTCCTCTGTTGTTGTATTTAGTGCTGCCTGGTCAAGATTCCGTTGCTGTGGCCTCACATCTAGGAACCACGCTCGGAAAGGGTAAAAAAGGTTGGATCTTCTTTTAAGCCTTTTTTTTTCCTTTCCATACAGATGGACAAATTGTCGCTAGTAGACTTCTTTTGAATCTCATCAGTGAGAGCCATGTTGCAAATTCATGCCTTACTATGTAGTGCAGGAAAATAGGTATTTAATTTTCCAATTTCTAGATTCCATATCTTCAAAATGATATTTTTTACCCATCCTCAATATAGTGCTTCAGCTTCAGATATTTTGTTAAACTCTTTGTCCTTCAAAAATCCTCCAAGAGATGTCTAATATGAGCAGATGTTAGCTCACTATCACTTTAGATAGGATTCAATAAACACTGTATTACTAAAACATTAATAATAGACATGAGGTAATTTATTATTCTCCTAGGGAACATTTTAATTTTAACCAAAACAAGTCCCTTCTACCAATGGAATATAGACATTTTACAATGTGTGATGTCTCTGTTAGCATGTTTCTGTTGGGAAAAATATTTTAGAAAAAATATTCCAGAAATCATCAAATAACAACTTAGAGAAGATGGTATGGGTTGTTATTCCCTTAATATGAATTTCTTAAGACTGCTCAGCTAAAAATGCATCAGAACAAACAAACATTTGGGGCATTTTCTATAAATGGGAATACATTTCAACTTTAATCACATACACACTTTTGGTGAAGTCACACTATATATGGCCATAAACCCAAGCATGCATATAGATGTCAGAGGCAAGTGGTAATGAGTCCATTATTAGTGTTAGTTGTTTTTATTAAAATGTCTGAAAGCTCCAGGGGAACTAATATATTCTTTTTTATTTTAGATTCTTGATATTTTAAATGAAATATGAAACATCTTTGAATCACAGTGGCAGATTCTTGAGGATGATTAAGCATAGTGTCTATTAAAAACCTATGCGAATTACAAAAAGACCTGTGCTAAATAAAACTGCACTCATACAGTGAGAAATTTAGCATTTAATAATCTTCAAATATTTTCATTTATATTTCTTCAGCTTTTCTTCTTGCTTTTATTTGTTCAAAGCAACACAGTTTCTGAAGAGGAAGTTAGAGATTTTTCCAGTTTCATAGGCAAACTTCTTGAAAGACGTATCTTTGTCCTCTCCCTACTTCCTGTCCTTTTATATAAATCTTAGCTTAGTCATTTTGGGTTAGTCCATCATTTTACTTTAGAACTGCTCATGATAGTCACCAATCAAACCCATTTTTTTAATTCACTGCCTATTTTCCCACCATATTATTCCTTGGACTCCAAGCAGCACTCACTTTTTTTGACCTTAGCATTCCTCTTCTGTGTCTTTCCTTTTATCTTGGGTTACCCATTCTGTTCCTACTTTTTGAAACCTCACCTTCTCTACTGATTGGAATTCTTTTTAGACACAGTGTAAAACTGTTCAACTTTTTACTGTATACTATTTTTCTCATTAATCACAGTAGTCACACACACACACACACACACACACACACACACATACAGTATATGAGAGAGAGAGAGACCTATAAGCAGAGACACACCAAATTTGTATTTTATTTTATTTTTTTTAAAGATTTATTTATTTATGCATACAAGCTGGGGTACAGTCCAGAGGCATGGGGCGGCGAGAGGGCTCACCAGAGACAGAGTGGGGAGCAGAACAGGCAGATAGACGGAAATACACTGCTGAGGGGAGCAGCGGGCAAGGCAGGAGAGGTCTGCCGCACCATGTGGGACTCTCCCTGGCCGGGCGTCGAACTCGCGTCACCGCTGCCGACAGCTCCACAGCACAGCGCTTAACCACTGCGCCACCGGGGAGGCCCCCAAATTTGTATTTTAGATATAACTTATATCCACTGCTTCTTTAACAACTTCTCTTGGCTATCTGAAGATATTGTTATACATGGTCTCTATCTCCTTTCAAATCTTGTCTTCTCATTTAATGGAATCCTCCTACATCTAGTTAAGATGGTAATTAAGAGTGAACCATGATATCCATTTTATTTTCTCTAATCATTTCATCAAAATCCCCTGAAATACCTGGTAAATGATATTCAAGATAACTGACTTCTGATCATATCTGTTGGTTATACCATTTTTTTAACCCAAATTACCATTATCTCCTGTCTTAAATGTAAAAGAGAGACCCTCTATTCATCAGCTACCCACATGAAAACACCCTGATTCCCCTACAGTTTGGTCTCTACATTCAGTCAAAACAATAATTTCATCATACTAATCTGATAGTGATTTTCAAGTAAAACATTTATAGGTCCCCCCTTTCTCCTAAAACACTGTTATCCTCAGCAACCATTCACAGCTGCCTTCAACAAGTACCTCCTATAAATCTGCTTCCATATGGTCTCAGGGCATTTGCCTCCTCCTAGATATTTAATTTCTTTTTTATTAACTTCTAATTATTATTCAGAGCTGTCTCATTGGTATATTCTCTCTTTTCAAAGACACCAATTTGTATATCCTTGTAAGACTGTAGATGAGCCCCTGGCCTCCGTTATTCTTTAAGTCCCATAAGGACAGAACCATGTTTGGTTTTATTTATTCTAGAATCTATCAAAGTGCTTGGGCCCTTGTTAAGTATTTAAGAGATACTGTTGAAAAATAACAAGTAAATGCTTTTAAATGATATATCCCTACCTTATTCTATCTTCATGTATATTTTCTCTTTTTTTTT
>PVIJ01016646.1:0-32055 GCA_004024925.1 Scalopus aquaticus | reverse complement strand
TTTTTTTTTTTAAAGATTTTTTATTTTATTTATACATACAAGCTGGGGTACAGGCCAGAGGCGTGGGGCGGCGAGAGGGTTCACCAGAGACAGGGTGGGGAGCAGAACAGGCAGATCAGAAATACACTGCTGAGGGGAGCAGCGGGTGAGGCAGGAGAGGTCTGCCGCGCCATGTGGGATTCTCCCCGGCCGGGCGTCGAACTCGAGTTGCCGCTGCCGACAGCTCCACAGCGCAACGCTCAACCGCTGCGCCACCGGGGAGGCCCACTTCTTTTTTTTTTTTAAAGATGTATTTATTTATGCATACAAGCTGGGGTACAAGGCAGAGGCGTAGAGAGGCGAGAGGGTTCACCAGAGACAGAGTGGGGAGCAGAACAGGCAGATCGATGGAAATAACCCTGCTGAGGGGAGCTGCGGGCGAGCAGGAGAGGTCTGCCTCGCCATGTGGGAATCTCCCCAGCTGGGTGTCAAACTCGTGTTGCTGCTGCCGACAGCTCCACAGCTCAGCGCTTAACCACTGCGCCACCAGGCAGGCCCCAGTGGTTGCCACTGATGGAAAGAGCAGCAATGCCACACTGCAGAAGGCCTGTATGCACAGGATGGGAAGAATGGCTGTCAGCATCTTTGTGAATGGACTGCCACGTCTGCATTGCTGAGTATATTCTTTACAAACAGCACATCTGTTTGGGCCCCACAGTGATGAGAACTCATCCTCTGCTTCGCATTTCACACATCTGACTGGTGGAAACCATTTTCCACATACTAGCTTCTGCTTCTCTACATTTGAAGTCTGGTTTCTCCACCCTCTGTGGCCTTGGATTTTACTTCACAACACTGTATCAATAATTTATAGCATTTAGAATTTGGGAAACCATTACTAAACTGGGAAGTCTAGGAATAACTTAACTAGACATGAAAACTACTACAAATCATGTAAACATATCTTACTAAGTACATCCCCAACTCAATTTCCTCTAAGTGACTAAATTCCCCAAATGCACAGATCTAATGTCAATGTCACCCCACAAGGAGGAAGGTGTGGTGGCGGGAAAGTCAGAGCCAGAAGGGACAGAAAACCAATTAAAGTATCTTTTCTTTCTTTTAATAGAAAGCATTTATTGAATCCTATTACTGACAAATAATTTCATCGTCACGAAGCTTAAATACACACATAAATTAGAACATTAACTGATAATCAAAAACAAATTTAAAAATTAATATTAAAACCAAACTGGAAAACAACAGATACAGTGAATTTCTTTTTTTTTTTTTAAAGATTTATTTATTTATACATACAAGCTGGGGTACAGGCCAGAGGCGTGGGGCGGCGAGAGGGTTCACCAGAGACAGAGTGGGGAGCAGAACAGGCAGATCAGAAACACAGTGCTGAGGGGAGCAGCAGGCGAGGCAGGAGAGGTCTGCTGTGCCATGTGGGACTCTCCCCGGCTGGGCGTCGAACTCACATCACGGCTGCCGACAGCTCCACAGCGCAGCGCTCAACCGCTACGCCACCAGGGAGGCCCCAGATACAGTGAATTTCTGATGAAGCTGGAATTTAAAACCTCTTACCTTTGTAAATTTTCAAAAACATGTGACTATGTGAACACAGCGCTAGGGCTGTCTCCTGGGTCTCGGGAGGGACTTTGTTAGCGGCCTGTATTTAAGGTTCATTAGTCTCATGGTAAATACCAGCGGTAGGCAGGATTGTGACCCCCTCAAGATGGCCATCCCCTAATCACCAGGACCTGTGACTCTGTTACCTTTCAAAGCAAATGGGACTTTGCAGATGTGATTACATTAAGGCTCCTGAAGTGATGAAAATATTCTGGATTATCGGGGCTGGTCCAGTGTGACCAGAGCAGAGGAGTCAGAGTGACGCCACATGAGGAAGACTTGTTCAGCCACTGCAGGCTCTGGACATGGAAGGGGCCAGCAAGCACTCAAGCAGGTGGCCAGTGCCTGGAAGCTGGAGAGGCAAAAAAATCAGTTCTCTCCGAAAACCTCCCGGTCAAGAATGCTGCCCTGTGAATACTTGGGTATTAGCCGACACCTGTCTCAGAATTCTGCCCCCCTGGAACTATAGGGTAATAAATTTGTGTTGTTTTAAGTCACCAAATCTGTGGTAATTTGTTGAAGCAATGGGAAATTAATATAATTCCCTTCTGTCTGCACTCATTAAACAAAACTGTATTGGACACCTTCTGTTTGCTAGGTAACAGGCACAGGAGACCTGGGAGTAAAAAGCAGATGTAGTTCCTGTCCTCATGGAACTTATATTCTCATGGGAGAAAACAGATGATAGACAAACAAATAAAAATGTAGTAAGTCAGGCGGTATTGAGTGTTACGGAGAAGTCTGGAGCAGAGTAAGAGAGCTAGAAATTAATGGAGCTGGGGCCCCTCTGGTGGCCCAAAGTTTAAAAGTCTCAGAGCTACCACTCTATTGCCAGTCACTGTGGCATGAGTTCGATCCCTGGCCAGGGAGCTGACCCACATGGTGCAGCAGACCTCTCCTGTCTCGCCCGCTGCTCCCCTCAGCAGTGTATTTCAGTGGATCTGCCTGTTCTGCTTCCCACTCTGTCTCTGGTGAATCCTCTCACCCCCCACACCTCTCTGGCCTACGCTCTAGTTCTTGCATGCATGCATAAATAAAAATAAATCTTAAAAAAAAGAAATTAATGGAGCTGGAGGTTCTGGTGGGGAAGAGGTAATGGGTGCCAGATGACCAGTGGCGTCTCCACTAATGTGGATAGGAGGGACAAGTCACTCAGGGTCCTATAGGCCATTGCTAGGATTTTAACTTTTGCTCTGGGTGACATGAGAGTCCTTTTTTTTTTTTTAAGATTTATTTATTTATACATACAAGCTGGGGTACAGGCCAGAGGCATGGGGCGGCGAGAGGGTTCACCAGAGACAGAGTGGGGAGCAGAACAGGCAGATCAGAAATACACTGCTGAGGGGAGCAGCGGGCGAGGCAGGAGAGGTCTGCCGCACCATGTGGGATTCTCCCCAGCCGGGCGTCGAACTCGCATCTCGTGCTGCCGACAGCTCCACAGCGCAGCGCTCAACCGCTGCGCCACCAGGGAGGCCCGACATGAGAGTCTTTATAGCAGAGAAGTGATGTGTTTTCACACTCTGACTTTGAAAGGATTTCTCTGACTGCTGATTGGAGAAGGCAGTGGAGAGGAAATAGGATGTAAATAGAGACAGAGAGAAGGCTCTGTAGAGATCCAGGCATGAAATGGTGGCGCTTGGAACAGTGCGGTAGCAGTGGAGGTGGTAAGCATAGGAGTCTGGATATATTGTGAAGGTAATACTAGTTGCTGAAGGATTAGAGGTAAATGTGAGAAAATGGAAGAGGCAAGGAACTGCGTGATTAGAAGAATGGAGTTGACATTTACAAAGATGAAGACTGGGAGAAGGTATAGTTGGGGCCATCAGGTTCCAGTTACCTACTGCAGCAAAACAAGCCATCCCAAAACTACCGGCTAAAAACAATGATTTATTTCTCTTGATTCCATGGGTCAGTGATCTGGCAGTTTTTCTGATGGGTCTTGCCTGGGACCAGGCAGGGGGCTAGGGTTATCTGGTAAGGCATCTGGGGATGGTAACTCCAAGATGGCCTGCTTTACAAGGCTGGAGGCAGGATTAGCTGCTGGCCCGGGGCAGTGGCTTGACTCTCTGCATGGGCTCTCAACCTAGCGAGTCTGGCCTGGACTTCTTTGCCACAGTGGTTCCAGAGACTGAGTTCTAAGAGTGGGAGAGTGAAAGCTGCACAGCCTCTTACAGCCTAGACTCTAGAATCAGTCTATCAATTTCTGTTAGCCAAGTGAAGACTCAAGGCCAGCCTAGGTTCAAGGGCATGAAGAAAACTAAAGCTCATGTTGCAGAAGGACGTACACACAAGGAGATATGATTCACTGGGACTATGATTATAACGATTACTGCAATCAGGGATTGGTGGGTGGGTACGTCAAGTCTGATACGCCTCTTAGACATCTGAGTGGAGAAGTCAAGCAGGCAGCTGGATATATGAGTTTGTAATAGAGTAGAGGGATTCAGGCTAGATATATAAATTGGGAACAACCCTATAGTAGTTGAATCCATGAAACTGTAGGAGACAACAAAGGGAGGCAGTACAGCTAGAGAAAATATTTAATGACCAGTCCTGATGCATTTAAACTTTAAGAAGTTGGGGAAATGAGAAGAAATCAACAATGCAGACTGGGGAGGGAGGCAGAAGTGGAGGGCAGAGTGGCACCCTAGAATTCAGGCAAGAAAGTTTCCTAAGAAGCAAAGAGTGATCAACTGAGCCAAATTCTACAGCGGATAGGTTGAGCAAGCTTAGGACTAATAAGCAGTCATGAACTTTCCTGAAGTGGAAGTGACTGATGAGCTTTATAAGAGACATTTTTGTGGTCTGTTGGGGCAAAAGCTTGATTAGAGTTGGTATGAGAAAGAATGGGAGAAGAGGGAGTGGAACACATGCTCGCACAAGCTTTGCAGGACTTCTGCAAAGGGAAGGGGAACAGAGGGATAAGATAATAGCATGGGAGAGACATGGCTCAACATTTTATTAATGAAAAATTTCAAATACATCAAAAAGTTCAAAGAATTTTACAGCAAGCACATATACCTGACACCTGGTTTCTACTACTAACATTTCACATGCTTGTTTTATTTGGTCACCCCTTAGATAGTTTTTCTTTTTAACATTGATAAATTGTAATATGACTGAAGACTGACAGGGAAAATTCAGTGCATGGAAGGAGTTGATAATGCAGGGGAAACTGGGGGGAGGGTGTTTGTACAGTGGGCCTACTGGGAAAGAACTAGAATCTAAAGCTAAGGGAGGCCTTTAAAAAAGAGCAGAGACAGAACAGTTATTACAAAAATGAAGGATGGGCACACAGTGTTAGCTGCCAGGAGGTAGGTGCTGGTGTGGGAGCTTCTAGAAGTTCTCTTCTGATGAAATCATCAACTGAATGAGCACAGGGAGAGGAGGAAGTGTTGTAAATTAGGAGAGAGAGGGAAAGGTGTGAAACGACCTTCCAGGAGAGTGGGAGAGTGAATGGTCTGAGAAATATAGGAAGGTTGCCAAGCAACCCTGTAGGTCCATTGGAAGTTAATGGTTGGGCATTTGAAACAAGTCAATGTGGTTGTGAGTTTTCTCCAGTTCTGTCCAGCTGCATGTTGGTACATGTACAAAGTTGAAGAGTTGGATTTAATATTGTTTATTCCAGGTGAGTAGAGCAAAGGCTCAAGTGATTTGAGGCTGTACATAAAGGAGTAACTATAATGATGGGCTGTAGAATTTAAGTCACAGAAAGAGGGAAGTCTGGAAATGATAAGGATAGTTGACAAAGGAAAGGTGGTAGGGCCAATGGGTCCCCAAAGAGTCAAAGAACTGCTAGAATTGGAATACTGGAAGAGTGGGACAGAACTGGAAGCTGCAATTAGTGAGCAGGATACTTGAAATTGAGATTATGGTGGGTTTGCAGTTTTTGGAATGATAAGGTCAAGATGATGGGAATATGTGGCTGAGGTAAGGGAGAGGACAAGTTCATTGTGGGAAGAGATTAGGGAACTGAGTGATATTTTTAAACAGTTTTGAGATATACTTCACATACCAAATAATTCACCTGTTGAAAGTGTACAATTCACTGGCTTTTACTATATTCACAGAGTTGTACATCCATCATCACAACCAATTTTTAACATTTTTACTACACCCAAAAGAACACATACCCCTTTGTCATTAATCCCCATCTCCCTGTTTCCCCCAGACTTAGGTAACCAATAATCTACTTTCTGTCTCTATGGATTTACCTCACACCAGTGGAATTCACATAATGGAATGGATTCAGATCATGTGATCTTTTGTGACTGACTTCTTTCCATGTAGTATACTGTTTTCAAGGGTCATCTCCTTTGTTGATATGACCAAATTATGACTAAAAATTGTGATTATTGGTAATGGACAGAAGGCAGTGAACCATAGGTTGAAAACCTTCAAGGAATGAGGAGTGACCTAGTGTCTGCAGATAATTCCCAAAAGGAAGGAAGAGGGTAATGTAATTTGATGACATCAGAGCTGAAGTCAGTTCAAATAAAGAGAGCTTTACTCTGGGATGCCCAAAAATAGAAGATGATAGGATGGCTATAAGGAACCAGAACCAGAATGTCAAGAAACCAAGGTTGGGCTCTCAGGAAACCAGGCTCTTTCATTTCTACCTCATGTAGTGTCCACACTTCCAAAACCACATGGCCTTTATTTTCCTGCACCCTCCACTGTCATGTAACTGACTTCATCTCCAGGTCTTACATTGTCAGGAGAGGGAGTCTGATTGGCTCAGCTCAGCCCAAGAGTTGGTATTCCTCGGGGTCTGTTGCCCACCTTGGCTTTATGAACCTCTTGGTTCAGCTATGACCCGGGTGATGTGGTCATGAGACAAGATGGGGCGGCTGAGGCAGCGGGCTGACATCCTCCCAAAGCACACGATAATGTAAAAGATATGAATAACAAAAATAAATAAAATATCTATCAAAAAAACCCAAAAAAAACCCTGGATGTGGTGAGAGAGACAAAGAGCAGCCTCACCCGCTCCCACATGAAACACAGACACCAGATAAGGAGAAGGCAGGGCAGCCGGGCTCAGATACTCCCCAACCATGCTGAGGTCACTCTCATTTCACAGAAACTTCAGGAAACGGTCAAAGAACAAAAATAATTTCTAAAAACAACTAAGTGAAAGTAAAAGTATAATTTATGACAACTCATAGAATGGAGCAAAAGTAGTGCTTAAAAGGAAATTCAGAGAATTTAATCATATATAAGAAAAGAATAAAGATTTAAAATCAATCATCTAAACTACTACCTAAGAAAACTAGAGAGGAGAAAATAAAATCCATAATAAACAGAAGGGAAAAAAAGAAAATTAGAACAGAAATCACTGAAATTGACAAAGATCAATGGAACCAAAAGCTGGTTCTTTGAAAGAATCACTAAAAGCCAGCAAGCCTTTAACAAGGCTAAGAAAAAAAAGTTACTAATATCAAAAAGACAGAGGAGACATTACTACAAGTTCAAGGGGCATTAAAGGGATAACAAAGTAACACTATGAACATTCTATAACTACAAATTTGATAAGCTGGATGAAATGGACAAATTCCTTGAAAGACAAAATCTGTCAAAACTCACACAAGAAGAACTGGCCATCTAATAGGCCTATCTATTAAAGAAATTGAATCAATAGGGGAAAGAAATAAGGGATCAGGGAAAAAAATAACAATACTAATACTACTACTACTGCAAACAACAAAATTAGCAGGCAACCATAAATCAGAGGCATTCTGCAAGGGAGGGGGAGGAAAAGGGATCGAAACAGGGGAGAGAAGAGCACTGAGGAGTATGGTGATGGTTCATGGGTGAATTGGTGGTGAGAATTTTATGGGGAATACACAATGATGTAAAAGATATAAATAAAAAAAAGGAAATTGAATCAATAATCGGTAATCTTCAAAAACAGGAAGCATCAGATCCAGATGGGTTCACTGGTGAATGTGACCTAACATTTAAAGTAGAAATTATACCAATTTTCTACAATCTCTTTCAGAAAATACAAAAGGAGAACACTTTGTAACTATTTCCATGAGGCCAGCATCACCCCAATACCACAACCAGACAAAAAGATTACACAAAGGAAACTACAGGCTAATATCTCTCATGAACATAGATGCAAAAATCCTCAACAAGAGTTAGCAAATCAAAACCAACAATGCATGAGAAAAATTATGCATCACAACCAATCAGGATTTATCCCAGGTACACATGGCTGGTTCAACATTCGAAACTCCGTTGGTGAAATGGATCACAGCGACAGGCTCGGGAGAAAAAAATCACATGATCAATAGAAGGAAAGTATTCGATAAAGTTGAATACCTATTTATAATAAAAACTCTCAGCAAACTAGGAATAGAGGGGGATTTCCTCAACTGGAAAAAGTAGTATCTACTAAACATCTCCAGCTAAAATCATATTTAATGGTAAGAAACTTGAGCCTTTCCCATTAAGATCGAAACAACGCAAGATGTCTCCTCTTATCACAGCTTTCATCATACTGGGTATTCTAACTAATGCAATAAGAAAAGGAAATAAAAGGAATACAGATTAAGAAGGAAGAAATAAAACTATCTTTGTTCACAGATGACATGATGATCTATGTAGAAAATCTGAAGAAGTTGACCAAAAAAAAAAACCCTCCTGGAACTAATAAGTGCTTACAGCAAGATTGTAGGGTACATGGTTAATGTAGAAAATTTGATCACTTTCAGATCATATCAGCGGTAAACAAATGAAATTTGAAACTGAAAATACTGTAATTCTTATTAGCAGTCCAGGAAAGAAATACTGAGGTATAAAATAAAACATGTACAGAATCAATATGAGGAAACTATAAAACTTTGATGAGAGAATCAAAGAACTGAATTAAAGGGCAGATAGTCCTTATTCATGGAGGGGAGGTCTCAGTATTGTCAAGGTGTTAGTTCCCCCCAACTTGAGCTATAGATTCAATATAACCCCAACCAAATCTCGGGAAGTTACTACGTGAATTCTGATAAATTGGTTTTAAAGTTTATATGAAAAGACAAAAGGCCCAGAGCGGACAGCACAATATTGAAGGAGAAGAACAGCTGGAGGACTGACAGGACCCAACTCCAATACTTAATAAAAACCTACAATAATCAAGACAACATGGAATTAGCAAAACCACAAACAGATCAACAGAAGAGAGCCAAGCGCCCAGATAATAGACTCACATAAATACAGGGAATTGATCTTGGGCAAAGGAGCAAAGGCAATACAATGGAGACTAGAATAAATAGCTTTTTCAATAAATGATGCTGGAATACTGGACATCTGCATATAAAAATACAAGTCTAGACACAGATCTTATACTCATTACAAAAATTAACTCAAAATGGATCTCTCTCTCTCCCTCTCTCTCTCTCTCTCTCTCTCCCTCTCTCTCTGTCACACACACACACACACACACACACACGATCAAAGACCTAAATGTAAAATGCAAAACTATAAAACGAGTAGACAATAATACAAGAGAAAACTCTAGATGACCTTACTTGGGTTTAGCAATGACTTTTACTTATTTTATTTATTTATTTTTTAATATTGATTTATTTTGTAGAACTGGGGTGTAGGACAGAGGTATGGGTTGTGGGGCGGGTTGTAGTGGTGAAAGGATTGACCAGAGACAGAGTGCGGAGCAGAACAGGTGGAGTGGATTTACTGAAATACACTGCTGAGGGGAGCAGCAGGCGAGACAGGAGAGGTCTGCTACGCCATGTGGGTCAGCTGCCTGACGGGATTGAACTCAGACCATAGATGTGATAGCCCTGAGACAACCCCTAGGCCACCAGGGAGGTCTGCTTCTTACTATTTTAACTGACATTATTATGAGAGAGGTTGCATATCCTCTATAATGAGCCATAAAATGTGCATCTCTGAATAAAATTCAATGTGAATGTTTCCCCGTGGATTGTGTGATAGGGCGACCCTGTAACGTATGAGCTTCTGTGAATACTTTATGTCCTTTGCCCATTGGCTGGCTCTCCCTTCCTTGGTATATTTAACTGAAAATATAAAGGTGCCCGACCATATGGTATCTTCAGGACTACAGTATTCCAAATTTGGTTTAACGATTAATTTGATGTGTCAATTTGATTGGGCTAAGTGATGCCCAGATAGCTGGTAAAACATTGAGTGTGTCTGTGACAGTGCCTCTGGAGGTGACGTGAGCAAAGGAGACTGACCTCATCGATGCTGGCGGATGTCAGCATCACACCCATTGAGGGTCTGAACAGAACAGAAAGGTAGAAAGAGGATGAGTTTGTTCTCCTCTTGAGCTGGAACACCCATCTTCTCCTGCTCTCAGACATCAGTGCTCCTAGTTCTTGGGGCTTCGGGTTTGAATAGAAACCACACTACCAGCTTTCCTGGGGCTCTAGCATGGAGCAGATGGTAGGGCTTCTCCACCTTGGTGATCACGTGAGCCAAGCTCTCAAAATAAATTTCTTCCTTATCAATAATCTGCATCTATGCCACTGGTTCTGTTTTTCCTGGAGAACTTCTAGACCCAACAATTTCTTCTCACTTTGGGTCATCTCCATCCCAGGGGATGGTCCCAGTAAAGGTTAGGGAAGAACAACTTTGACTTTAAAAATATCACAAGTATTTCAAGTTCTGGAGCTCTAGAACTCTGAAATTAAATTGTATTTGAAGTGCTTCCCCAACATCGGTTTACACAAAATTCTAGTTTGCCTCCTGCCTGCCGCAGATTTACTTAGGAAGCATGCTGGGTGGACGGATGAGGACACAGTGTGCCTACCAAGCTGGGGGGCCGTCCTGCTTGCTGGGCTTGTGTTCTTGCGGTTTATAATGTCTTCTTGGGTGAATAATGACTTCAGGTTCATGCCAGGCCTTTTGGTCTTTGTCAATGACCTATAGAGGCTGAGAGCCTGAGATATAAAATTCAACAGCAGGCCTTTTAAGCCTGATCAATCAATCAGGCCACACAGAGCCACAGAGTACATAAACTGCTGATGCAGAAGGACCCAAGTGCCTAGAGGAACACAACACTTGCCTGGAAGTGTGGGGTTGAATTTTTTTCCCTCTAGAAAATACCTATTTGCTAGGGGGCTTCAGGTGCTCAGCAGCAGGGCCAGTCAAGGAATATACTTAGGGAATTTCTTCTCAATTCCAGTACATGCACCAATTCCATTAACAGACATTCACTCCTTTGGCTTAATCCTTCCCCCAGTAACTCAGCACTATTGTCTAGCTTATTGATTATTTTCCATTTAGTTTGGTTCAAATTGTCTTAATTTATTTTTGTTTTTGTCCCAGTCATTTTTTTTTAAAGATTGATTTATTTATGCATACAAGAGCTGGGGTGTAAGCCAGATGCATGGGGGTGGTGGTGAGAGGATTCACCAGAGACAGAATGGGGAGCAGAACAGATGGATCGACTGATATACACTGCTGAGGGGAGCAGTGGGCAGGACAGGAGAGGTCTGCTGCACCATGTGGGAAGCTCCCTGGCCAGGTATCAAACTCATGCTGCAGTGGCTGCAATAGCTTCATAGTGCTGAGACTTAACCCCTTGCACCACTAGAGAGGTCCTGTCCCAGTCATTTTTGACCCTTCCTCTCTTCTTTACCTCCTTCCACCCCTCACCCAATTAATCATGGATTCTCAATTATTCCCTAAGAGTGTCTCTGGGGGAGCTCTCTAGTGGTGCAAGGAGTTAAGTCTCAGCACTATCAAGCTATTGCCAGCCACTGCAGCATGAGTTCAATCCCCAGCCAGAGAGCTTCCCACAAGACCTCTCCTGTCTCACCCACTGCTCCCCTCAGCAGTGTATTTGAGTAGATCTGCCTGTCCTGCTCCCCACTCTGTCTCTGTTGACTCTTCTCACCCCCCCACATCTGGCCTACACCCCAGTTCTTACATGCATAAATAAATAAAATAAGTCTTTAAAAAAAAAGGTGTCTCTGGGGAAGGCGTGCTGGAGAAATAAGAGTGCTGGCAGTGTGACCTTGAACAAATGATTCAAACTCTCTCTGGACCTCAGTCTCTTCACCTTCAAAATGGGGCTAACAATATCCTACCTTACAGGGGTTTTGGTAAGGATTAAAAATAACACATGATTTTATTAGGGAAAACACACACACACACACACACACACACACACAGAGCACCATTTCCCCAGAAGCCTCATCAGCTAATCAGTGTCAAACTTAGAGACTTACAAGATTCTCCGCAAACATTTTTAAAATGAACAAACAATATATGGCTTTATAAAGCAAGATCATATTTCATATTTTAAAAAAGATAATGGTCCAGGTGGGTCCCATCTTTTCTACGTCCCGCTCTATCCCTTTAACTCAGGTCCTGATTTACTTCACTTCTGCAAAGAACTCTTAACCGTGATGTTGATAACTGGTCTGTCCTTGCCCCACCCGCAGTTGCCCTCTCTCCAAAGTACCCTCCTCCATACTGCTGCTGCTCAGGTTCATTTTCCCAAAATATTCTTCAGATAATGACATTTTTTTGCACAAAAACCTTCAGTGGCTCCCAGTGCATTTGGGTACTGAGTCCAAACTCTTTAGCCTGGCAGTGAAGGATCCTCTGAACTGACCCAAACCTAGCCCCGATGTGTCCCCTGAACAATGAATGAAACTTAGTCTCCTCTACCATCTTTTGGGGCGGTAACAGATGAACCTGTATCTATAATACATGGTAAACAGTAGGCTAAAGGTAACCCCAGGGGGCGGTGGGATCTTGAGGAAGCACCCACCTCTGCACTCATGTCCTCATGCCCTCTCACTCAAACCCTCCCCATTCTGTGTCCCACACACATCCTGGAGACCCTCCTTTGATGCCCAGCTGGGTAGGGACTGGTGACTCAGCAACAACACTGCAAAAGCACCTGCTGCTACCCATTCTTGCCTTCCTTTGTTGGGTCACTGACAAGAATTCCTGCTCTACAAAGACATCAGCAGTAGGAGAGATAAATCAATTGATGAATTCACCCAGTGGAATACTGCACAACTACAAGAATGAACAGGCTACAACAACATACAATAACACGGATGAGTCTTGAGGACGTAATGTTGAGGGCAAGAAGCCAGACACAAGAGAGACCACTGCATTATAATCCCACTCACACAAATTAAGTACAAGTAAAACTCATCTACGGTGTTAGAGGCAAGTTAGAGGCAAGGACACAAAATGTGTGAGCGCCGACTCTGCCAGGTGTAAGGCTCTGTCGTTTCTCCTCTGTGTTTCTAGGCACAGTGGATTCCAGTCTGTTCTTAAATGGGCTCCGATCTTCCACCCTCAGGGCATTGGGACTGGCTGTTTTGTCTGTTTGGACCACTCTTCTGTAGCTCAAATTTGCAAACTGCAGCTTATAGACAATGCTGGTTTTTGTATAGTTCCCAAGCTTAGAATTGCTTACATTTTTAAATGACTAGGAAAAAAAGAATATTTCATGATCCATGAAATTCAGATTTCAGTATTCATAAACAAATCATTTGTTGAGATAGTGCCTGCAGCTGCATTTGTGATGGAGTGGCAGAACTGGGCCACAGGGACGAAGGCTGGATGGTTCCTGCAGCCTAAAATAGTTACTCAAGGGCCCGTGGAAGAAAACACTTGTCAGGTTATGCTCTGGCTCTTCTCATAGCCCACACTTCATTCTCTAGGTCTAAGTTTGAAAAATTCTTCTCACCCAATCCCATCTCACCTCCCATTACTCCTGGTCTCAACACTGTCTTTCTTCGCAGTCACGATCTTTTTATCTACACGTTTTCGTGTTTGTCTCCCTGCAAGACTGAACTCCCCATGAACATGGGGCCCTCATCTGTCACATCATCACTGCCAGAGACTGGCACAGTGCTTGGGCATGCTAGGCACTTAATAGTTCACATATTTATTTAATAAACATAAATAAGGCTTAATAAGCAGACAATGGGTTAAAACTGAATTATTACTCTGTCTCTTTAAAGAACCTATTCCCTGAAGTACCACCCTCTGAGTCAGTTCAGTCAGGAAGCACATCCATCATCAGGTTTCCAAATGCCCATATTCTGCCCCCCCGTGGGTTCACAAGGTAGCTTGGCCTCCACAAGCTGCTTCTCACATCCTGACTTGTTAATTGCCAGAACGCCTGCCGCTGACTAGCTGACTAGCTGATAAAATTACAGGCCACTCTGCCTCGGTTTCTTCATCTGTAGGATGGGGACAACAGAAGTACCTCCTAAAGTACGTAAGTGCTCAGCACCTAGTAAGCACTAAATAGATTCTCTACGTCATCTCTCTTCCCTAGCGGGGTGATCCCAACAGCCTTCCACTTGCCCCTCTCTAAAGGGTTGCATGAATTCACTATCTCCGTATAATAGGGCATCTCCAAACTCTGTGGTTTCAAACAAAGCCAGCCTAGGTGTTCTGCTGATCAGAGCGGGCCTGGCTAATCTTGACTGGGATCATTCATGTATTGCCAGGCAGCCAGCAGGTCTAGGATGGCCTCATTGACACGTCTGGTAATTGGCTGGCTTCTGGCTGGGCAACAGGGGTGACTGGGCCATGATATGCCAGCATTCTAGCCTGGGCTTGTCTTCGCTGCAGGGGCAGTGTGCCAAGAAAGAGTAGAAGTGTGCAAGGCTTCTCGGGCCAGGGCGCACCATGATGTCTGCTGCACTCAATTGGTCAAAGCAAGGCTAGTCCAGATTCAAGGGCCAGGGGAACAGACTCCACCTCTTAGATGGGGGAGCTGCAATGTCATATTATAAAGGGTGAGGAAACAGGGAGGGATGAGATTGGCCAGTTTTGATATCAAACTACCACTACAGATAGGTGACTCCTGTGGGGAGTTCAGAGTATACTTGCCAGCTGAGGAATATCACCTCTCAGCTTTGGGGTCAGATCAAACTGAATTCAACTACCAGCTGTGAGGTCTTTGGATGAGTTACTCTACCTCCCAGAATTTCCATTTCCTCTTTGGATTGGAAGGATCAAACGAAATGAAGCATGGCAGGGGCTGAGCACAGAGTGCCTGGAACACAGAGTCGATAGTCAACAGAGACAAAGTCTGTCCTTCTCAGAGACCAGGCCCGTGCTGGGCTCTGTGGGACGCTGCCTCGGCTTCCCAAGGCGGAGAGGAGACAGAAGCCAGGCCTAGCAGGAGTGTGATTTCTGATGGGGAGCCATGAGATGCAATGACAGAGGAAGAGCTTAACTGCAGTTCTTTGGGGGAAAGTAAGGAATGCAATCTCATGGGCAGAGAGCAGGGAGAGGGTAAGGAAGAGGGATGGGGGACTGGAGAGATAAAGGAAGGCCAAAGAAGAGAAAACTAAGCCACTGGAAATGAGTCTCTTTAATGCCCTAGAAAATCATTTTTATTTGATATCTTGTAACTCTGATTACAGAAATTACTGTGTGTTCATTTTATGGAATCTGAAAAAAGACATAGATTAAAGGCATGATGCTAAGTGAGATAAGTCAGACAAAGACATTACCATATGACCTTATCTGTGGAATATAGACGTGAGCTTACTTCTACATTCCACTACATAAAAAGGAAAAACCGAGACCTCCCTGGTGGCACAGGTTAAGTTTCAACACTATCAAGCTATTGCCAGTCACTGCAGCATGAGTTCAATCCCCAGTCAGGGAGCTGACCCACATGGCACAGCAGACCTCTCCTGTCTCGCCCGCTGCTCCCCTCAGCAGTGTGTTTCAGTTGATCCACCTGTTCTGCTCCCCACTCTGTTTCTGGGGAATCCTCTCACTCCCCACAGCTCTGGCCTACACTCCAGTTCTTCTATGCACAAATAAATAAAAATAAAATCTTTTAAAAAAAGGAAAAACCAAGCTCACAGTTGCAGAGAATACATTGGTAGCTGCTGGAGGCTGGGGGAGGGTAAAATGGGGAGAGTTGAACAGTACAAAATTCGAGTTAAAAGATAAATAAGTACCTGGAAGTAAGAGAGACACAGCAACTATAGTCAACAACACTGTACTGCACATTTAGAAGTTGCTAAGAGAGAAGATCTTAAAAGTTCTCATCACAAGACAAAAAAAATTAATGGTACCTATGAGTGGTGATGGCTGTCAACTATACCTACTAGGGTGGCCATTTCACAATATATGCAAATGTAGAATCATTATGTCATACATATGAAATTAACAAAATGGGCCTCCCTGTGGCGCAGTGGGTTAAGTCTCAGCACTATGAAGCTGTTTGCAGTCACTGCAGCATGAGTTCAACTCCCTGGCCAGGGAGCTTCCCACATGGCACAGCAGACCTCTCCTGCCTCGCCCACTGCTGCTCCCCTCAGTAGTGTACTTCAGTAGATCCGACTTTTCTGCTCTCCACTCTGTCTCTGGCGAATCCTCTCACCCCCCACACTTCTGGCCTACACCCCAGTTCTTGTATGCATAAATAAATAAATCTTTAAAAAAAAGTTACATGTCAATTATATCTCAGTGAAAAAC
Organism: Scalopus aquaticus; assembly: GCA_004024925.1. Taxonomy (NCBI): domain Eukaryota; kingdom Metazoa; phylum Chordata; class Mammalia; order Eulipotyphla; family Talpidae; genus Scalopus; species Scalopus aquaticus. The sequence continues at coordinate 15,978 of PVIJ01016646.1, read as the reverse complement.
AAAACACCCCCCAAATACACAGATATCTTCACTCATATCACACCAAACAGCTGTTATGAGGGTTGATATTTATGTGAGTGTCACCATGTGCTCATACCCTCACAAATGCTTCATATTTCTTGACTCGTGTGCCATCCCCTATGAAAGCATCACTGCCCATGCTGCACAGGGCAGGGGAGGGAGCAAGCGCCCAGGTCACACATCCAGTCAACGGCAGAGTCCAGATTCAAATCCAAGCTACCTCATGCCAGCAGCCTTGGGAGTCACTGCATTGTACCCTGAATCAGCATTTTGTTACTCTTTATGGCCAACTAATACTCCACTGCACTGATGTGCCAAATTTTATTTGTTCATTCATCAGTTGACAGACATCTGAGTTGCTTCTCCTCACTGGCTATTTTGCATAACGCCACTATTGACATCGGTGCACAAGCATGTGTTTGGATCTATTTTCATTTCTCCTGGGTATATGCCACGGAACGGGACTACTGGGTCATATGGTAAGTCCACATTTAACCATTTCAGGGACTGTTTTTAAGGCCACTGTGCCATCTTAACTTCCCGCCAGCAGTATGTGAGGGTTCCTTTCAGAGCACTTCCACAAATACAAACTTGGTCAGTCTCTGCCACAACTCCAGACATAGGCATCATTATGGCATCTCCCCAGTGGAGATGAAGAGCAGAGAGAGATGCGAGAGCTAGGCTTCAAACCCAAGACGGCCCTTCTCCCTTCAGGAAACCTGATTTCAAGCCCAAAAGGTAAGTTTCAGGTCTTTGAGAAATGATGAGGTGATGGGCAGAGGGAAGTGAGTTCAAAGCTATGGAGCGGAGATAGGAGCCCCAGCTTTAGGGGCAGAGACATGGAAGCCACTTCTGGTTCTGTTTTATGAGGCATCAGTTGGAGTCAGGTTCTGACCAATTAACAATGATCAAAGTGCTCTGCAGGCACGAGCCACACATCATTCATGCTGGGTCTTCGAAGCCAGAGGGGAGCAGCTGTGTAGGACTAGAAGAAAGCTGGGCTCTCGCTCCCCCGCAGCAGGCACGAGCCTGAGCACTCCTGCAGAACTCAGCTTCTCAGTCCAGACAATGGGGCTGGATGGGAGCTCTCAGGCCAGGAGTCAGCACAGAGGACCAGCGACCTGAGTCCTGTTTCCATCAAACCCAGAGCCGGTACCTACCTAAGCAGCCTCCACTGAACAGCAGTCAAAATAACAACAACACCTAGTTCAGGGGTCACACTATCTTCTGTAAAAGGCCAGACAGTAAATATTTTGGGCTTTGCAGGTCATCTGGCTCCTGTCACAGTTACTAATCTCTGCCACGATTGCCCAAAAGCACAATACATAAAAGAATAAAATGAGCTGTCCAATGAAACTTGATATGTGGACACTGAAATTTGACTTCTGTATAGATTTCCCATGTTACAAAATATTCTTTGGATTTCTTTCCCTCCCAACCATTTACAAACATAAACAACATACTTAGCTCCCTGGACTATATATAAGTGGGTATTGCCTCAAAATGTTAAAACATATTTATTATTATTTGACCCAGCAATTCCACTCCTAAGTATATGAGAGCAGGTGTCCACACAAAACACGTACATCCAAGTTGAAAGGTGCCCTATTCATTACAGCCAAAAGTGAAAGGAAAACACAAATGTCATTTGCCCATGAATAAATAAACAAAATGTGGTATATCCATACAATGGAATATTGTTTGGCGATAAAAAGGAAGGAAAGAGTAATCGATGTTCTGACATGAATGAGGCTTGAAAACATTATGCTAAGTGAAGGTGGCCAGACAAAGACTACTCCATGGGTACAAATACCCAGAATAAGTCTATGGAGACAGAAAGCAGAAGAGCTCTCCTGTAGAACTGAGGGAACTTGTGGGGGGAAGTGGTTAAGAGCTAAAGGGGACTGGATTCCTCGGGATGACTGGGATGTTCTAAAATCAATTGTGTAACAGTCATACAGCACTGAGACCAGACCTGCTGAAGGGAACATGTTAAATAGGAGTTTTATTTCAATAAAGCTGATAAAAACAAAAAACAGGAGGGGTGCTCTAATGCATGGGCCCCTGACATGGCACAGAGTTGATCACCCTCTCACAAAGCTCATTTCCTCATTGACACAACCAGCCAGGCAATAACACTTCAACAGCTGGCCATGTCAAGGCTCTGAGAAGGGACTGATGTGCCCAAGAACATAGGTAACCACCAGAGAGGTGTGAGCAGAACCCATGTCTTTGGACTCCCTGTCCAGTGCTCACCACAGCACAATTCTCCCCTATTTTCATATTTCCAAAGAGTCTGATCTTTTTTAAAAAATTAATTGCAAAAAACACAAAGGAAATAAAAATCACCCTTAATCTCACTACACAAATGTAAACACACGGGTGAACATCCTGGGGGGATGGGTCAGTGAGAGGGTTCTGGAACCAGAGGCTGGGGCTCAAATACTGGCTCCATCACTTACCATTTCTGTGATTTTGGGTGGCTCCTTTTCCCTCTCTGACCTCAGTTTCTTCACCTGTAAAATAGGAATAATATTAGCACCACTTACAGAGTTATGTGAGAATGAAATGAGGCGGGGGAGCACTAAAAGCAGATCATGGCTCTTAGTGGGCACTCAACACGTGATTGAGTTTTTCCAGGGTTTTCTACTTGTGTTTCTATTTGTACAAAAATGAGATCATTGCTATTTTGTAACATGGGTCTCCCCCAAACTTAAGTGAATCATAAACATCTTTCTAAAGCCTTCGAAATCCTCCTATAGAACACTTAAGACGCACATATCGTACTCCACACCCTGAAGTAGGACATTAAGGCGTGATTTTTCTCCCTCCTACTTCCAAATACTTTCCTCCAGGTCTCTGACCAATTCCCATTTCAGGACAAATTCCTCAGGAATTTGCTGAGTCAAAGGTGGTGGTTGGGGGTGGGGGGGGCGGTTTAAGGCGTTGGCACATAATTGTTAAACTGTCCTTCAGAAAAGGTGAGTTAGTTCCCCTTCTGCCAGCTAGCAAGAGAAGGCCTATTCTCTCTGCTGCTTTGCCTCCTCTTACCATTTACAAACATCATTTCCAACTTGACACAGGAGAAGTTCTGCCTTCTGGTTCTGATCTACAGCCCAAGCTTCTGCTAACAGGACTCAGCCTAAGCACTTCCGCTCAAGCCGTGATGCCCCCGGGAGCACTGGGCTGGACCTTAACCTTCCCTGAACCCTGACAAATCAGTTATAATCTCCACACAAAACTGGGATTTTTAAAATGGGAAATCCAGGCCAAATTCTCATTATTTGAAACTTGACTATAGGGACTTGCAAAACAGGGGTCACGCTAGAAGTGATGCACATGGGAAAACTGAGGTCCAGGAAGTCAAAGTGTCCCAAAAGCAAAAGTCAGAACATCTCAATGAAAAACGAGTGAAGAACATGAGCCGGTGGTTCCCAGGGGAAGCCTGAATCAGTGCACTTGAGGAGGCAGAGAGATGCTGACTCATTACTCATCAGGAAACGTACCAAAGAAAGAGACACCAACTCGCAGCTCAGCAGACATTAGGGAGCAGAACACCACCAAGGGCTGGGGCACGGGGTGCTCTCAAACAGCACTGCCCAGTGTAGACAAATTTCCTGAGACCCAGCACTGCCACTCCTGGCAAATATCCCAGGGAACTTCCCACACTGCTGAGGATGCTTGTGGCTATGGCTCTCCGGGAACTGGAATAGCAGAGAAACTGGCTGCCCCTCGCTGAGGGAAGAGTGTGGATAATGAGCGTGGATAGTTACGCAGCCGTGCAAAACAAGGAAACAGACCAGGGGTCTACAAACCAAGGCCCATGGGCCAAATCTGACCCTGCTGCCTGTTGCTGGAGCACTTGGCTCATGAGCTGAGAATGACTGTCACATTTCTAAATGGCTGAGAAAAAACTCAGAAGACTACTTTGTGACACATGAAAACTACAGAGCACTCGAATTTCAGTGTCCACAGAGTTTTCTTAGAACCTAGCCATGCTCGCTCATTCATATTTTGTCTATGGCTGCCTGTGTGTTGCAACCACAGAGCTGACTCGCTGCAACAGGGACCAGAGCCTCAACGGCTTACTATCCAGCTCTTTAACTTAACTGGCCAACAAACATGAAGAAACACGGCCACATCTACAAATCGCACAGCTGAATGAAAAAAGTGCCCATTATCTGTTGCTGGATAGCAAAATACCCCAAGACTTAGTGGTTTAAAACAAAAATCAACACTCAGGATCTCACATAGTTCTTGTGGGTCAGGAACTTGGGAACGCCTGACTGAGTACTCGGGATCTCTCACGAGGCAGCAGTGGAGCTGTCTCAGGACTGCTGTCACCAGAAGGCTTCACTAGGGCTGGGGCATCATTCTAGATGGTTTACTTACAGGGCTGGCAAGCGGCTTGGCAGGAGGCCTCAGCTCCTCATCGGCCACTTCATAGGGCTGGTGTGGATCCCCATGAAGCAGGGTCATCTAAGACAAAGCAAGGAGGAGGTTACAATCTCTTCTAGCATGTCTAGGAAATCACCTCATTATCCTTGCAATATCCCATTTACCCTGCTCCAGTCAATACAAGGGATTTCTCTAAGGTAGGAATACCAGGAGATCTACTGGGGCCCATCTTTTTTTAAAGATTTATTTATTTGTACATACAAGAGCTGGGGTATAAAGGTGGGGGGGGTGAGAGGATTCACCAGAGACAGAGTGGGGAGCAGAATAGGCAGATCGACTGAAATACACTGCTGAGGGGAGCAGCGGGTGAGACAGGAGAGGTCTGCTGTGCCATGTGGGTTAGGTCCCTGGCCTGGGATCGAACTCATGCTGCAGTAGCTGTGGACAGTTTCATAATGCTGAGACTTAACCCCTTCTGCCACTAGGGAGGCCCCTACTGGGGCATCTTGGAGGCTGGCACCACAGTAAGAAGCAGGAACCTTTTAATTAAGAAAGCCAAGCACATTTACATGAAGCAACACTGCACATCTGACAAAGCCACATACAAATTCAAGCTGTTTATTAAGCAGGGTGGGAGAGGTGACTCATGGGAGCAGAGAATAGTGATAAATGAGATTAAACTGTGCAGTGCAGTTTTCCCATGTGCACCGCTGTTACTTCCAGGGTGACCCTATAGACAAATCCCTGTACACGTTTCAAATAATGAGAATTTGGCCTAGATTCCTCATTTTAAAAATCTCTAATGACAAATGATAAATAGTAATAAACGATAAATGAGTGAGCTGTGAACTGGGATGATTAATTTTTCTCTCCCTTCTCTCCCTGTCAAATTCCTCCCTTCCCCCCCGAAGGTGAGAGACTGAGAAAACAGGTTCCTTGTCCAAGATCACAAGAACCCAGCCTCCTTAATCAAGTCTCTCTTTCTTTCTCTCTCTGCCCCAACACTCCCTCCTTCAATTCATGGTTGACCTGCAGGGTCTTCAGAGAGCTCCAGTTCCAGGCAAAGTAGAGGGTTTTGCCTGCGGAAAAAAGGGAAAGGGGCGTGGGGACCAGCAGAACCAGCCCATGAAGAAAAGGCTTAGTTATTTCCCAAATAGTGGAGCTGATGGATTGCTCACCCCTCCTGCCAGCCTTCTTCCTTCTCAACAGACAAAGGGCTCTCAGAGTGTGAGCCTGTGAACACCCCCAGGTCCAGCCTGGTGGTGGTGGGAGAATAGACACTCTCATTTCTTTACAACATACACCCTGCGGCTCTAGACCTTGTGACTTCTTTTTTGTTAATTTCCTTTAATCTTCATAAACTCCACCAGGTAAGAACTGCTGTTTTTCAAGATGCATAGAGGAGTAAAATAGATGGCTTTGCTTCCCTGTGGAGTCATTCATTCATTCAACAAATACTTATTGAGCACCTACTATGTGCCAGGGCTGGGAAATACCATAATGCACATATTAAGTAAAACTCCTGTACTTGTAAGGGTTGGGGCAGTGGGAACAAATATACAGTAAGCAAACTATTCAGTTCTAAAAAAAGAAAGATGAGGGCCTCCCTGGTGGCATAAGGGGTTAAGTCTCAGCACTATCAAACTATAGGCAGCTACTGCAGCAGGAGTTCCATCCCCCTCTGGCCAGGGAGCTTCCCACATGGCGCAGCAGACCTCTCCTGTCTCACCTGCTGCTCCCCCCAGCAGGGTATTTCAGTAGATCTGCCTGTTCTGCTCCCCACTCTGTCTCTGGTGAATACTCTCACCACCACCACCACCCCTCTGGCTTACAGCCCAGCTCTTGTATGCATAAATAAATCAATCTTTAAAAAAAAGATGAAACCCTGCCATTTGCAACAACATAGACAGACCTAGTGGGTATTATGTTTAATAATAAATCAGAGTAAGTCAGAGGAAGATAAATACCATATGATTTCACACATACGGAGTACATAAAGAAACAAATGAACCAAACATAACAAAAATAAGATCTTAAGACTATAAGATCAAATTAGTGGTTACCATAATGGGTAAATGGGGGATGGGTAAATTAGGTAAAGGGATCAATAGTCTGGTGAAGGATAGAACTAGACTTTTAGTGGGGAACTTAATGTCGTATATACAGATGTTAATGGATAATGGTGCACCCTTGAAACAGTTAAAATGCTATGTAACATCAATAAAAAATAAGAACCCATGATAGGCCACAGGGAGACCAATGTCACAGGCAAAAGGACAGGTGAAGGCAGATGATGAAAGGAGTGAGGTGAGGATTAAAGTGCATTATGGGGCTACCCACTCGGTATCCCTCTCTGCTCAGAGAGCTTTCCTGTCCTTATCTGACAATAAATCTTTCTTTTCTGCCAAAAAAAAAAAAAAAGTACACAATATTGTGTTAAAAAATCTAGTAGTTGCTCAATAAATTCAAACTTTTTTTTTCCTTTAAGAAACTACTTTAACGTTTGTGAAATACTCCCAGGCATACACAGAACAGGAACGACATAATAATAACATGTAATAACATGTTATAACATACATGTAATAACATACGTAATAACATAACGAATGTAATAACATAACGACATGTAATAACATGACGAATGCCCCTTTAACCATGACTTATTCTAACAAAAAACATCAGCAGCTGTGGCTGAAGCCGCCACGTACCTTTCCCTGTCTCAACACTTCCTTCTGCCCCACTGAATAGTGGCCATCCCTACACATTTTTAGTTCAAACATGTATGTCCATAAATAATCTCTAGCATCATTTTTTCAGGTTTTAAATGAATATATGCAAAAAAAGCAAATCTAATTATATCATATATATGAATATATAATGTCTATCAATAAGTGTATCATGGATATCATCAGCACAGCAATTGTATCATTGTATAACTTACATTTTTTCCACTCAACATATTATTCTGAGATTTATCCAGTGTGATCTAAAGCTCTCATTCATTCTTTTTTTCACTGCTGTATAGCTCACTGAATGAATGTATTGAAATGTTTAAAGTAAGCGTGCTATTATCACACCCAGTGAAACTGTAATTTCTTAGTATTTCTAATACCCCATCATATTTTAAAATTTCTCAATTATCTCAAAGTATCTTTTTACAATGTTTATTCAAATCAGGATTCGAACAAGATCCATGCAAGGTCTCTCTGGCTATTATGTCTCTTAGATCTCTTTTAACCATAGATTTGTTGGAGAAATTGGGCTCTTTGTCTCACATCTTGGATTTAGTTGGTTGCTTCTCGTAGTGACTTGATCAGATTCAGCTTCAGTAGGGAGACAAATAGCAGGACAGGTAACTGTCACAGGTGGCCCAAGGAACAAACTCAGTGTCACCAGTATGGCACAAATCTACATGATGTGCCTTTTGCTATGATGTAATAGGAAATAAGTAACATGGCCTATGGTTTACCTGGAGAGACCTGAATCTAGCCACAAATTCTGATTGTGGGATCTTCTACAACTGGCCTGGACTCTTTAAAATGTCATGAAAGAAAAAAATGAGGTGAACATTGACTGAATTTTGGATCATAGAGAAATCACACCTACAGCTATTCAGGATGTAACTGGGATAACTGGGGAAATTTGACTGTGGAACTGTAAGACATCATTAATGTTGTATTTCTTAGATGTGATGGCATTACAGCTATGAGGAAAAATGTCCTTGTCTTGGGAGAGGAAGGCTTAAGTTTTTAGGTGTGAAGTGTCAGGATGGCTACAAGTAATTCTCAAAAGATTCAGCAAGAAAATTGAAATGTGTGTGTAATCTGACAATTGGTGAATTAGATGAAAGGGCTAAGGGTGTTTGTTGACCATAGTTTTGGGTTTTTTTTAGATTTATTTATGCATACAAGAGCTGGGGTGTAGGCCAGAGGTGTGGGGGGGGGAGGTGAGAGGATTCACCAGAGACAGTGTGGGGAGCAGAACAGGTAGATCTACTGAAGGACACTGCTGAGGGGAGCAGCAGGCGAGGCAGGAGAGGTCTGCTGTGCCATGTGGGTTAGTTCCCTAGCCAGGGATATAACTCGTGCTGCAGTGGCTGCCAATAGCTTCATTGTGCTGAGACTTAACCCCTTGTGCCACCAGGGAGGCACTGATTGTAGTTTTTGAAGCATTTCTGCAGAACAAGAATGTTTTGCTAGCAGAGCTGCTGGGTCCTTCCTATATTATTACTTTAGGGGCAGTTCAGATTTGTGGGTCACACCACTGCTACCACCTACTTCCCCTATTATCGGGCACTCCAGCTCTCATGCTCTAGTGCAGGAGCAGTAGACCACCCCCTCACACACACAGCCAGTATCTCATTTCAAGGAAGGAAGGAACCTGAGAACATGGTTCAAGAGGCTCCACGCAGCACCGTGGAACTCAGGAATCCTCCGCGGTCCGGCACCACCCCCTGGCGGCCACTGGCAGACATGTTCGCTGCACCCAAGCCAGGAAGATAAGGTCCTGCAGTCCTGTCCCAGCCAAGATGCAAGAAGAGTTCTTGCACAGGCCAGTGCTCCTAACAGTCCAAGACTGTTCACCTGGAGCCACACATTTTAAAGAGTATCAACTAGAAGGCTGGCACAGTGCAAAGTGCTTTATAGATACCAACTCACTTAACTTTCATTTCAGCCCTACTAAGTAGGGCTATGGTAAAGCCCATTTTAAAGACAAAGTGAGGGTCAAAGAGGGGAGGCAATGTGCACAAAGACTGCACAACTAGTGTCCCATGTTCCAGGTCCAGTGCTGTGCCCACCACAACCCAGCAGCTTCCAATGAGGAGGATGTGGAAACAAAAATAAAAGGCACGTTGTATGTACCATGGGCCACTGTGCAATTTATTTAGCCATTTAATTCATGAACAGCCCGAGTGTGAGGAACACTGACTGGGAAAGCTTTGTGGAGCCTTGGAATGGTCCATTTGTTCAGCTTATAAATGTTTATTGAGCACCTAATACATGCAGGACCCTGAACTAAGAGACATGCGTGCAGCAAGAGGGAAAGAGGACAAAACAATGCTACCAAATTGAACAATGAAAAAAACACAGAGCAAATGCCATTTTTTTTAAGATTTATTTTTATTTATTTATGCATAGAAGAACTGGGGTGTAGACCAGAGGTGGGGGTTGGGTGAAAAGTATTCACCAGAGACAGCGTGGGGAGCAGAACAGGTGGAACTACTGAAATACAATGGTGAGGGGAGCAGCGGGAGAAGGCAGGAGAGGTCTGCTGCGCCAGTGGGTCAGCTCTGTGGCTGGAATCGAACTCATGTTGCAGTGGCTGCTGATAGCTTCACAGAGCTAAGACTTAACTCCTGTGTCACCAAGGAGGTCCAAGAAGTTATACATATTTAGAGTATACAACTTGATGAGTGTGCTTCTTCTTCATCCTTTTAAAAAAAGATTTTATTTATTTATGCAGACAAGAATGGGGATGCAGGCCAGACATGTGGGGGGTGCAGTGAGAGGGGTTACCAGAGACAGAGTGGGGAGCAGAACAGGCAGACAGACTTAAATACACTGCTGAGGGGAGAGGCAGTAGAGGTCTGCTGTGCCATGTGGGTCAGCTCCCTGGCTGGGGATGGAACTCACACTGCAGTGGCTACCAATAGCTTCATAGTGCTGAGACTCAACCCTTTGTGCCACCAGAGAAGCCCCTCCTTTTCATTCTTAACCATCCTTGTTATTGTTCTCTATCTCCTTCATGAAACGTTGTCTGGTCATATCTGAGGAAAGGATACAGCTAGAAAAATTGTCTAAGAGTATGAATAAACCGAAGGAGAGTGTTAAGCTCAAAAACAAAACAGCATCCTGTAAAAGTAGCTGTATTTCTGATAACACAGATCAGTGGTTCTCAAAGTGTGGTCTTTGGACCAGCAGTGTCACTGTCATCTCAGCGCCTTTAAGAAGTGCATGTTCTCTGTATCAGACCCACTGAATCAGCAAACAGCAGGCTGGGTCCAGAAATCTGTTTTAATCAGTCCTCCAAGAGACTCTGACGCATGTTCAAATTTCAAAATCCACTGTACCGCCAAAGACTGAACCTCTGGCTACTGACTCAGCACCTTGGGGGATAGAGGTCACCACCTCCATGTGAACCCCAGAGGATATCTGGTTCCCTCCTGACCCCTGGGAGGACCTCAGTGGCAGAGGAGGGGGATCTTTCAGGCAGAGGAGGGTGCGAGGAGTCCTGCAGAGCCTGGAGGGGAGAGGGCGTATCTGTGAGTCTACAGGGTCTGTCCAATACCGGACGCTTTTCTCACCCCGCGGGAAAGCCCCAGGTGCACGACTGTACGGAAAGGCCCGAGAGCTGCTCTGCTGGGCTGCCCGGTCTCTGAGTCAGCGGAGCTGCTCCCAGTCCCCCCACAGCACCTAGTCAGACCCCCTCGTCAGATTCCTGGACCAGGAAATACCACTGACCTGGCAACTTCTGGTGAGTATCACACTAAGAAGGGAAGCAAATGAGCACCCCTTTTCTCTTCCTGCTCTTTCCACTTTATTCTCTACTCAACTTTCCTTGCTAGACTTCTGCCCCTTTGGCCCCCAAATAAAACCCTCCTGTAGGACTATTCTTGAGCAGGAGTGTGGTGGGTCAAAGTCTCCCCTTTCCAGAAACTGCAAAACTGTTCCTGGGCTTGGGGAGTCAAGGTGTTGGTGACTGCGGAATGCTGGGATTTCTCTAGGCCCAGGGGTGGCATCAAGCCCATCACCCTACTGGGCTTCTCTGCTCTTGGCTCCGGACTATCTGCATAGCAGTTCTCTCCTGCCTTCACACACATATATTTATTTGACAAACATATGTAAAATAAAACCCGGGATATTTAAAGAATTATAAATAACTGCCAGTGTAGAGTTAACTCACCCACATCTTACTACTTTCTTTGGGCTTTATTCTTTCTTCTCTCTGATCATCCAAGATCATTTTCCTTTTGTATGAAAGTCTTTTTTTAAAGAATTTCCTTAATTAGTTCTCCTTATGATGCAATTTGGATTCAGTTGTATAAAAGGCACTTGTGTTCCCATTCCTGATAGTCTTTTGCTATATACAGAATGCCAGGTTGGCAGATAGTTTATGTACAATGACATTTCATGCCTCACTCAAATGGCTTCCATCGATGCTGCTGGAAGTTAGCTGTGACATCTGACTTAGTTGACGTTTTTCTCTAATTGTCTTTAAGGTTTTATTTACCTTTTATATCCTATTGTTTCATCATGATGTTTCTAGTTGTGGTCTTATCTGTACTTATGTCTTCTCTGAGATTCACTGGGCATCTTGAATCTGTAGTTTGGTATGCTTTTTGTTAGTTCTGGGAAAATCTCAGCCTTTAACTCTTCAAGTATCTTTAACAACTTTATTTTCCTTCTAGGTATCTGATTAAAGCCAACAAGGTTTTCTTACCCAGTGTGTTTTACTTTTTACTCCTTACTTTTCATTTCACTGTCTCTGCCGTCTAGTTTGTAAACAATTTCTTACCTATATTCCAGTTCGTTAATTTTTATATTTAATTTGCTATTAAACAGGTTATTTAAATTAGCAATTAGTTTTTATGTTCTATAGTTGGCATTTGAACAACACAGGGTTTAGAGGCACTGACTCCTTGTGCAATCGAAAATCCAAATACAGTTTTTTGACTCCCCCAAAACTTCACTAATAGCCCGCTGTTGACGAGAAAGCTTATTGATAAAAATTAAAATGAACACATATTTCATGTTATATGTATTATATACTGTATTCTTACAATATAGTTAGAGAAAATGTTATTAGGACAATCTTAAGGAAAATACATTTACAGCACTATACTGTATATAAATATTGTGTAAGTGGACAGTTCAGACTATTGTTCAAAGATCTACTGCTCTGGGTGTTTTTTTAAATGTGCTGTCAAATTTTTTATGCTTTGCTTTTGTGTTTATTTACAAGTCTGTCTTTCATCTTTTAAAAAATACTAACAATTGATATTTTATATTTTCTCTGAATATTCCAATAGCTGAAGTGTTTGTGTCTTAGTGTCTATTTCTGCATGTTCTTTCATGAAGTTTTAGTGTCTTTGTTATCTTTTGAGGTAGTGAGAGGAGCAGTGAATACTTTGATGTCTGAGATGGCCTTTCTCTTAGAATCATTTTCATTTGCTTCTGTCAGGCACCTGGTTAATGTTGTAATTCCAACCAAGTGAGGTTCCCTACACTTTCAAGACAACCTGAATTAGAGAGACATGCCAGGGCTTGTTTTATCTCCAGTTCAAAATTTTCCTGAGGGTGTGGTTATTCAGGCTCCCAGCTTTCAGCACTTCCACTTGTAACTTTACATTTCAAGCACACCAACCTCACAGGTGTCTCCTTCCATCGGGCAAAGGCCTTCAGGCAAAGGCAGCTCTAAGTGTTGGGATGAATTCAGTCACTGGCTTCTGCTAAAGTTTGATCCCTAATTCTTCGCTCTCTGGAATGCTTTTTTTTCCTTTCTTTCAACATTTCATCCAGCCTGTTATTTTCTAAGAATTGGTCTGAGTTACCGTTACGTAGTGCAACCCTTTACTCAAAGAATTCATTATTCTCCTTCCAGGCTGTGCTGAGGAAGGGAGCAAAAAAGTAAAGAGTAAAGAAAGTTGTCTGTTATTATGACCTGTGTTGGATCTTGTGTCGGGGGTGTGGAGATTTACAATGCCTCAGAAAAGCTGCATTTTTTCAGTGAGAAGAGCTATGGTGACCTGGAATTTCTCCACTTACCTAGAGTGTCTCACGTGTTTGCACCTTTTCTGATAGTGTCCCGCAGGTCACGTGATAGGAGCCGGCCAAGTCCAGACACCGGGAAAAGCCCGGGAGAAGGGAGGGGCCTGTTCTGGGGTGTCGGCCATGGGGCAGGGGGAGCGACTACCAGAGGAGGGTCACTTGGCTCCGGGAGCTGGAAGCTGGGCGGAATCCGCGCTCCTTCGGAGGGGCGGGGGCACAAAGCGAGGCGCACACGCTTCCGCCGCCCGGAATTGAGCGTGCAAGCCCAGAGCTTCGTTCCTTTCTCACGGGAGCGCGAGTAGGCGACGGAAAACGTCAGACCCAGAGGCGGAAGTGCCGCGCCGCCAAGGCTTTCGGGAAATGTAGTCTCCAGTTTGACACGTGCTCGAAGTACTCAGGCCGTGCCGTTCGCGTGCGATGTGGACTAATTTTCCCATCCAGTACTTGTAAGATATCGGGGAACCAAGTGGATTTCTTTTGACCCCTCTTTAGTGGTCACACGCAGCTCTTCCTGTTATCTAAATTTGGTGGTAAAACCTTTATAATCTGTGTTGTGTCACCAGATCCCTTAACCTACAAAAAGGCAAATCTCCTACAACTTAGTCCAGACCAATTTAATACCCCTAATTCACACCTTATTCTTAGATGTCTGCATACTTGGCCCTCTCCCAGGGTGGGTAGGGCAAGGGTGAAGGAGAATGAGGAAAGGTGGTGTTTGTTGGTGGTGAGACTGGTTAGAGTGCTCTGGTGTCCTGTTCGACCTGGAACTGCGACCTGCACTAATAGGCCGGCCTCTTCAGAGACAAGCGCCTGTCTGAGAGCTGCCTTCAGCTTTACCCCAGAACCTTGTGTTAATTCACAGCGGTGTGGCCTAGTTTCCCCTTAGGCCCCATGCAGTCCTTGAGCTCTAACCCGTCTTCAGGTAACTTAGCTCCCTAGTTTGGTTGAAGAGCAACATAGCTCCCCCCCACATTCTCTCTTCTTTCTCCTAGGAGCTCCAGGCACAGTGTGAACATTTGTTCAGGTTTTCTAGCATGACCCCAGCTTTTCCTTCACTAGGTCCCTCTTTATTCTGAAGCTGAGTTTAAAGGATCGATTTCAAAGTTACGCTGGATCCACTGAAATCCTGTATCGTGATCTCTGGTGGCAAAGAAGACAATTGGAGTGGTGCTTCCTTTTCTTCCTAGCACAATACTCAGAGGGCTTCACACTCTGCTGCGGGGCAACTACAACAGCTGCCCAGTCCCTTCAGAAATATTGAGTTTTGGGTAACTGTTTAATGCCTCTCCACACCTTATCACCTCATACACTCTTCAGGGGCACATGCTCTCCCAAGAACTCCTAGTGGCAACCCCAAAGTGCACTTATGGTTTTGCTGGGGATGGAGATACCAAGCGCCCGAATTTCAAAAGCGCCAAATATCTTCCAGCCATTCTTATGGTGTCTATGTTCCCCCAAGACCATAAGGCCCCTCTCTGCCAGATCTGACCCTTGTTGCATGGCTACAAGTTAGGGGGTGGGGGTTATGGGGTGGCAAGAGAGAGAGGCTGTGTGGATCTCTCATCTACTGAGTCCTGTAGGACAGTGTGTCCAGTTTTGAAGTGCTATTTAGGATGTAGGGGAACATGACATTTTGTTTTCATCTTTGGGTCTTTATCCAAGTCAACAGAAAAGTCCCAGCAAAATCCTGTGAAAACCCTTAACTTTTGGGAATGAGCATTGGAATTAAGAATTGCTAATTGGTAGTTTCTTAATGCACACACTAAAATAAAAACCCCATTAATTATTACAACAAATACTTATCTGTTCATAGCACAATAAAATAGCATCTATATTTTAGGTCCAAATTTCTTGTTCTTTTATTCATTAAAGTGGCTTTATAAAAGAGTTTTGCTAAAATTACATGTTTTCACTGAAATTAGCAAAAATTACTTCTTTCCTTCCAACTCCTGCAAATAACTCCTTATGTTCCTTATCTAAATGAATCTCCAGTTTTCTGCTCCCTGCCCTTCCATTCTTTTTAATTGGTCCCCCAAATAGCATTTTTAGAGAATGGAAGTGACTTCGCTTGATTTTAAAAGTGCCCTCGTTTTTTGTTTGGGGGGAGGTGAACTTGGATCAGTTTCTCCTCCTTAGGAGCATGAATACCCATTATTTCTTCTCCTGAATCCTCAGCATCCTGGATGTACAAGTCACCGTGGATCATGCATTGAGGTAACCAAGCAGGTGGCTTTGCTTGAGGAAGGACTAGCTAAGAGCAAGGCACATCCAACAAGGATCTCTGTATTACCCTCTTTTAACAAATGCTATTATCTCGCCACATAGGATATTAAAATATGATAGTTTAAGCCTTCTTTTACACCTTTCCATCCATTTCCCTTCTATCTGTAGCGGAAACCATCACTTTAAAGCTAATATTACTTTCCTACATTACTTTGCACATTGATTAAAAAAGGCATTGTGGAGTTTTCAGATTATATCACACTGGATGTATTCCTTTGCACCTTTATTTTCAACTGTTAGCCTTGTTGAGACATGTACATCCAGCTCAACCCTTCATTAAATACTGTGATCTCCTGCACTGGGGACATATCCTGTCGCAGCCTAGACCCCCATATTGTCTTGACAAGGTCACTCTATGGGTGGTGAGCCTTCAAAGAAGTGTTCCCAAAGTCAGGATGCGATATTTCTTCTTGCAAATAAATTTAAGTATAATTTCAGGAGAACAGTAACTAAGTTTCTCCACCATGCCTGCATGCATTGGCCTTACTCATTAGCTCCTGGCAGCGAG
>PVIJ01016645.1:0-32071 GCA_004024925.1 Scalopus aquaticus | reverse complement strand
ACAGGACTATAGGGAGGCCGGGTGGGAGAGAGACACTCAGTGGTGGGGGTGGGGTGGGGGGAGGGGAGGATAAGGGCACAAAATGGAAGAGAGGAGAATACAGGGGTCCATGGAGATGGATCACGGGTGAATTGGTGGTGGGCTGCCCAAGGGGAATACAAAATGTAAAAGACATAAATAACAATAAAAAAAATGGAAAAAAAAAAGAAAGATGGGGGGAGGGGAAGAGAAAATTTAGAGCACTATACTCTTTCTTTAAAGAAGAAAGAAGATTCAAGAATACTTATAACTTTATTTCATCTCATTTATTTACTTGTTTTCAGTTTACTTCCTTAACTACCCTATTAAACTCTCAAAATTCTGAAATTCTGATTCCTGCTCTATTTGTCATCTTTATATTTTCTTTCAGTACTCAGCATACTACTGTGCTAGTGCAATATTTTAAGGAAACAAGTAACTGACATCCATATAAAATTTTTTGTTTTTTTATCCTAGTCTATAGTTTCTAGAAATGGTCTTTTACAACTTTCAAAAATATTGGTGCAATATTAGCCTAACTGCAAGTGTTTGGTGTTCTTAAACTATTCATAAACACATAAAACTAAGCTCAATAGTTGTGTAACATCTGCATGTTATTATAATTCTATGCTATATAATTTACGTAATTTACCTAAACCTGGACTTGAATTCATGGAATATTGCCAAATTCTTATTGTCTTCTCACTTAGCTTGGGTTTCAATTATCATTAATTGTATTATTTCTAATATGATAATTATTTTTATAGAAAATATAAGAACAAAAGAAGAATTAATCACTCTGTGTTCTATCACTCATTTAGATTACAATCCTTACCCCCAAGCACAGGGCCTGCTCCTTCCTTTATCTAAAGCCAAATGTAGCTATAATGGCCTATTTGTTGACCTTAATGAAACTCAAAACGATTGTTCATTCTAGACTTGGCTACATCCTCAGAGTTTTTATTGCTGCTCATTAGTGTCCTTCCTTGATGAGTGCCTCTTTCTCTAACTTTTCACAAGTCCTTTGAAATGTATGCATGACATGAAATACCAGCATATTTTTTTCTTTGTGATGGTCATACTGCTGTTTTAAATAACATTTTTGAAACTCTTAATTTAAAACAGTTTTCAGTGCCTGGGAGACAGCAATCATCTTTTGCATTTCTTTCTGTCTCAGGTGGTGATCATAGTGGCCTGTCAATATAATATTTTATTAATTTATTTATAAAGATTTATTTTTATTTATGCATACCAGAACTGGGGTGTGGCCCAGAGGTGTTGGGGGTGGGAGGATTCACCAGAGACAGAGTGGGGAGCAGAACCGGTGGATCTACTGAAATACACTGCTGAGCGGAGCAGCGTGGGAGACAGGAGAGGTCTGCTGTGCCATGTGGGAAGCTCCCTGACTGGGGATCAAACTCAAGTTTCAGTGGCTGGTGATAGCTTGATGGCACAAAGACTTTAACCCCTGTGCCCAGGGAGATCCTCAATATAATATTTTAAAATACATTATATTAAATCAAAGTAGGAATAAATCTTAGGTGCTATGAAAAATAACCACAGGAGTAGGAAAAAAGGGATTAGAGGTTAGGAAAGAGGAGTGACAGGGTAGATGATAGTGGAAATAGCACTTGTAGGGTAAATGAAAGAGTCGTTAGGTTTTTATGCCCTCGCATCAAGGATAGACCTCTGCAGGCCTGCACGTATGCCTGATGGCGGGCACCTGGAGTAGGGTGTGGGCATACATGAGTGGGCACACCTGAGCCAGAGACTGGGCTTATGTACAGGGGGCAGTAGCGGCAGCAGCAAAGAACAGAGCGTGGAGCAGAGGACAGTTCGGGGTGCACCAAAGAGATCACGGGATACCGCCAGAAAGCCGGAGAGAGTGAAGATTCATGGGGGATTGGGAGGCCTGACATCCTCCTGGGGCGGCCCGGTTGCCCGCCCTGTGTCTATTTGTCTCTCTACAATACTAAAATACTAAAAAGACACTGAGGGCTCCAGGACTCCCTCCTAACCTTTAGACCCATCTGCGCAGCTCCATGGAGTTCCTGGTGTTCCTGATGTTCCTGATGTCTTTCTTGCCACTACAACACTTTAACTTTGTTAGTGGATAAGGTGAGGTTTAGAGGTAGAAGATATGCCCGCCAAAATTTATATAGTATTGTAAATCAATATAATTGTACTAACTAAATAAAAAATTGCTATTATTTGTCTCTGCAATTGTTAATCCTCATTTGCAAAATGGAGATACTTTTTTTCAGGTCCAGTGCTTTCACTGTGCAAAGAACACCCCTATTTTATGTACCCCAACAGCTATTAACTGTGTAACTGGTATATGATATTACGGGGCACGGCTGTGTAAAGAGAACAAGAAGGTAGACTTGTCCTGCACAGGTGCTGGACTTACATGCAGTTGGGGGAGGGGGGGAGGGGAGGATGAGTAAATCTAATCAGCTGACACCAGGAGGCTGTTGGCTATCAGGAGTCCATGAAGGACTTGGTGTGGGTGGTCTCAGCAGTGGAGCGGAAGTCGGGCTGCTGGCAGGACGGTCCAAGTTGATGACTCTTTGTAGAAGAGGCAAGAAAGAAAGCATCTTCCTCCCTTCAGATTGTCTTCAAGGCTCCGGTTTCTTAGCTGGAAATGAATTTCTCTGCTTGGTTCAGTGTAATGGGTATAGGGGGACTCAGTGTGTACCCATTATACTGCAGTGTAATGGGTATAGGAGGGTACAGCAGGCTTGCTGCTTTCAAGGGGCTTGTTTTCCAATAAAGGACAAAGACAGGTGGGAAGGAGACCTGTGAAAATGACACTGGGTGCTGCCACCACTGGATTGGATTTTAGCATAGACTATCCATTTGCACAATGGATGTTTGCTTACCTTGATTTTGGTTCCTTGGGCTGCATGATCAGCATGTCAAGATTTGAACTACCTGGAGATCTGTCCAGTGAGTCAGGGAGTCACTTAAAGTCTTTACTCTGGCTTCTGAGGAGCTCAGAGACCCAGTATGCAGGAAAAGCTCTTTCCCCTTTTCTTGGCAGAGTACAGTAGGATGTGATGCCAAGGGCCCTGTGAGTCTCTGTCCCCTTCTCATTAGAGATCTAAACACATTTATGGGACAGACCTGGTCAGGGAATTTTGTGAATGGAACTTGGTAATATGAAAAATATCTGACATGAGTAACTAAGACTGAGGAAATAGCTGTGATGTGGTAGAAGGGCCTGGATTGTCAGGCTGAAAGTTGTTCATGATTGGTGATGGGTGTCACTAAATGGTAGGAAGCTGGCTGGGGGGGAACCCCAGAGGAGAGTTTGTGTGTCTGGGTAGCAGGTGAGGAGGCTCAGAGGTGTAACCTGCTTTCTCCTGGCTTCTGCTTACACCTGACATCCCCAGCTTCTTGGTGCTGAGGAACTGGACCTGGTTGCTGACCACTGACCTGTGCCATCAGGAATGGGTGCACCCCTCCCTGGTGCCGCCAGCTGGATCAACCCAGGTCCCTGCAGAAATTGTTGAGAACCCAGATGTCCTTGCTGCCCTCCCAAGTGGGCTGGGGCTTTGGCCTCAGCACAGGGCTAGCCTGGAGAGTGCTTCTTGAGCTCCAGTGGACGGGCAGGGCTGGTCTCGCCCACAGTATCAGCTTCTCTGGAGATGCATTCTTTTTTTTCTTAAAGTAGCTTATAGAATTAACAGATATTAAAGCAATATAGATCTTCAAAATTGAAATTTCCTCCAAAGTAGATGTAGAGACTTTAGTGCCTGACCCAGTACCCAGTATCTAGGCACATTTAAAAGTTTGCTGAACTAGTAAATTGCAATGTAAAATATAATCTTTATAATTAACCTAGAGTTCACACTCTAAAATTATACTTTCAATTAAAGATTCAAGTAAGGGTCATTACATATATTTTTTTTCTCTCTAGGCTTTTCAGCATATGTTTGCTCAAAGTCTGAACAGGTCTAAACCTGCTCATCTTCCTCTCCCCTTCTTTGGAGACTCTTTTACCTTTCAAGATCTGACTCAAATGCACCTTCTCTGTGAAATCTTCTAAGTCATATTTGTAGTTCTCTGTACTTCCACAGTGAATGAATCATAGTTCGCAGCTCTGCTATAAATTGACAACAGGATTTTTACTTTAACATATTTAGATGACAATGTTTTCTGCCACTTTGCTCACCTCTCTCCCCCAACCAAGTGCTAAGAAACTCAAGGGCATTGTTTGCACATTCATCTAGATAGCAGGACCTAGCACAGTGCCCAGCATGTAATGTAGACAAGAAACACTTGAATGAAAGGAACTGAAAAGAAGAGAATGGAAAGTTCTTTGACTCCTTTCTGTACACTATATGTCTACTTCTGTTTTTTAAATTAAAATTGGCATTCCTCACAGATGATTTTGGAGGCCTCCTTGGTGGCTCAGCGGTTAAGCGCTGCACTACAGAGCTGTCGGCAGCGGGGACGCTAGTTCAAAGCCCAGCCGGGGAGATTCCCACATGGTGTGGCAGACCTCTCCTGCTTCGCCTGCTGCTCCCCTCAGCAGTGAATTCCCATTGATCTGACTGTTCTACTCCCCACTCTTTCTCTGGTGAACCCTCTTGCCGCCCCACACCACTGTCCTGTACCCCAGCTTGTATGCATAAAAAAAAAATCTTTAAAAAAATTCTGGTTGGCAAAAATCCATTTTTATTGTTTGGGCTAGAGGCCAATATGCAGAAAATAGATACTGTTAATTAGAAAATCGTAGTCTATTCAGAACTATACTGAGAAATTCCACCTTTTGCTTCAATTATTTGAGCTGACAATCTCCAAAAGCCTAAACCCATGAAAATCCACACCTCCAAATTCATTTAATTCTGCATGACCTATAACTATAGAAATTGAATCCCTAAGAAATATCATCTTCAATTTTTGGCTAACTCTAATTCTTTAACCTTTATACAAGTTCAAGAAAAGAAATTAAAATTAGTTTCAGTTATGCGGCAGTGAAAGGGCGATGTCTCCTAAAGGAAGAAGCCGTTTTCCTTCTTAGGACTGGACTCCCCTACAGAACTGAGACTCTTAAGAGAAGCAGAGACCTCTACGGTACAGAGGCATGTGGTAGTTCTAACTAGAGTCCTATCAAAAAATGGGTCTGAGAGTTTTGAAAGTTGGATGAGAAAAATGACTTGAATGTTGTAATTTCAGTTCTTCAAGTAGTTTTTCAAGATATGGAAACCTCTGTTCATCTTGAGGCAGATTCCTCCTTGGGTTGGGGAAAATGATCTAAATGGTTGCATTAGATATATTTTAGTACTGAGCCAGATCCTTTTCTGGAATGTAAGTTTGAAATCTGTGGATCCAGAAATCTAAATTTTTCCGCATAGTAATAATAAGAGTGTTTTTATTGTGGGTGGAGTTATATCTTTTTCATTTATAAGGCCTTTGGAGAAATAATTCCTAAAAATTGTGGGTATTTGACTCCCCGAGTCTGGATGGCATTGTTTATTTTACTAGAGATGCCTAAGTTTCCTGTTTAAACAATTTCACACAGGAGATTGGGAGTGCCAACTTTAGACTTACAAGAAAGTTACAGATCTCTATTTTTACCTCATATGGATAAAATGCAAAAAAATAAATAGGACTGGGCTAGGCTTATTATTAAAAAACTGGCCTGCTTTTTTTCTGACATGTGTTAATGCTCAAACACAGACTTCGGGGAATGTACTCCATGGGATATTTTGCTTTAACTGATTATCTCACAGACCATAGGAACGAACGAGACCCCATGGGTGGGAGAAGTCTAGAGTTTCCTCAGAGGAAGTGAAAAGGAAATGAGGATAGGGAGACGGGCTTGAGAGTAGAGAGAGAAATGTGTTCCTCTCCTGGGACTTCCGGAGATTGGGGCTGAGACCTTCAGTATGGGAAACTGGCTGGAGATCACCAACAAAGGAAGAAGATAAGTAGATCCTGCCAGATAGCCCAAGCTAAGGAATAAGTAGGATGATCCCTCTGGCCCTAATATGGGGTTGTTACCGGAACCAAGCTGCCTTAGCAGCTTGGGTGCCTGAAGGAGCGGTGGGGCTTCTTATCCCACTGCTCCGGAGTCAGTTATGGCAGTTGCTCCTGCCCAGTAACTGCCGTTTTTGTATGGACCAATCAGGTGCTAGGAGCTGATGGGTCGGTCCAATCAGCTCCAGGATTGAACATGGTCCAATCAGACTTATGGATGGTACTCTGGGAGAGGATATAAGCCAGGACTGGAGGGACCGAAAAAAACGTCAAGGGAGGAAAAGATTGGACCAATGGAAGGAGGAAAAAGGAGAAAAGATTGAACCAAAGAGGGGGAAAAAGATTGAATCGAACAGGAGAAGACACGACACGACCAGTCCCCAGGAGAAGAAAGACGACGGTTCCAGACGCCGAAGAGGAAAAGAGGAAAAAGAAAAGAAAAGATTGAACTGAAAAGGGGGGAAAAGAGAAGAGAAGAACAGGAGAAAACACGACACGACCAGCCTCCAGGAGAAGGAAGACAACGGTTCCAGACTCCGAAGAGAGAAGAGAGAAGTCAGCTCCCGGCCTCTGAGAAGAGAAGAAAGAAGAAAAGAAGCACCAGCAGCCGCCCTCCGAAGAGGAAGAGAAGCCGAAGGACTCTGAAGAGACTGGGCCTCCGGTCCTGTCTCTGACGTAGCCTGAAAGGAGCCCCAGAGACCTGCGCCTGGTGTCTCAGAGGCCTGTTTGTTGGCCTAACCCAGCACCTCCCAAGGAGATGCCGTCCCCGATGCGTTCTGGGTGAGGCGGCCCTCACTTGAGGCTGCAGTGAGCTCTGTTTCCCCCGTTTGTACAATAAACCCCATGTTTGCTGTTGTTGTTCCTGTAGCCTGAAGTCTCCTGCAATTGTGCGCGCGGGTGAGACCCACAGACAGTGACCTGTCCTCTCATCAGGCACTGTCCTTTGTTGTATTTGGCCTTTTGGCCTTTTGGGGCATTTTGGTGGCTTTTACCGCAGAGCCTGGGCATTTGAGGCCCATTTCCGCCCGATTTCAGTTGGCGACCACGAAGGGACTAGACACCCCTTCTGCCCGCTTTCAGGGTGAGTCTGGGGACTCTGACAGCATTTAGAATTCAGAACCATTTGTATTGGTTTTATAACTGTTTTAACCTTAACCTTTTGTAAAACATTTTGTTAATGTCATGATCTGGGAAATTACAGGAAGAGACTGTCCACCTTTGGAAACATTTAATGTAAGGAAGAAAAACCTTCCCTTGAGGTCAGCAGAGCTGTGGTGGCTTCATTCATAGGGTTGCAGGAAATAAGAGGTGACAGTGGGAGAGCTGTGACAGGTAATCTAGAACCATAGGGGTAACTGGGGCAGTACAGATCTGCAGAAAATGTGAGTATCTGGCTGTGCAAAGACCTACTTGTGGAGAAAAGCCTCATAAAAAATACAACTTCCTGCCACCAGATAAGATGAAAGTTTGAATCACAGTAATTTGGACTTTACAAGGTAAACCTGACATCATTTTTAATCATAGTCTGGTGAGGTCCTTAGCCTGGGTATGTGCATCTGGAATGCACTGTAAAATGTAGTCCTTATATCCTAGTAACCTGTTTAACATAGGTTGAGGAACACAGCAGTAGATATAAACTGGGTTCCCAACTGAATTTGTGGAAATTAGGTTGATCATATTCTATTTATCCACTGGTTAGTAATCTGTATTATACTCCAGCATATGCTAAGCTGTACAGTAGAAATCAAAACAGACCCACAGCAATGTAGGTGGCATAAACTGCTCTTCAATACTTAAGGTAGCATTGAGATGATCACCTGCTTTCCTCTTTGAAACAAAATAACTTGAGTCTAGGTTAGTGTGGAAACCGCTGTCACTTTTTTAGGGCTCCTTGCCCTCCATCAAGATCATCTGAGAACCCTGTCTCCCTAGGTCAATTGGATTCCATGTCAGGCTAACATAAGCCCTGGTATACAAGTGTCTATTGCTATTTCTTAATAACTCAAGGTGTTGATGTTGCAAGTTGCCCCCCACCCCTCACTCTCAGCTGGCTTTGCAGTTGTTCTGCCATCAGATGCTACTAGTACAGTTCATTGCATAGGCTGGCAGAGTAACTTGGAGGAGGGTAACTACATGAGAGACTATTCTCTTGATGCTGAGGGCAATAAAGAATGTCTTGCTGTGCTCAGTAGGTTTTTTTATGCCCTTCTGCCATAAGCATCTATGACTAGTACCTGGGGGATTGCCTGGAATTAAGGACAGAGAGAATTAAGGCCCAGAGAGCACAGGGCACGTGCACAGGTAAATAGGGACATCTGTGTCCAGGGGCGAGGGGCTATAAGGACAGCATCACTCTGAGACAGTAGGACAGAAAGAGGAGACAGCCAGAGAAATATTAAGAAAGCTGGTCTGTCCCCTGATTCAGCATTAAAAGGCCTGTAAAAATCTACTGACCGCTCCAAAATTACCTTTTCTTCTGCGAGACCTGACAATGAACCTACTCAGCCTGGGATGGTTGCAAAATAGGCTCCTAGTCTACAGCGTTGAGTACTGTCGGGACAGGAAGAAAGCGGGAGCAGTTTCACTATGGAGCTGGGTGAATGGGTCAAAGGAGGAGTCCTGGAACCCTCAGTGGCTTTATAGGCTTTTAATGGTCTTTTGCGTGAGGCAACTGGGTACAGGGCAGGTTGGGAGCCAGGGGGGTCGGGAGGCTGGCAGGCCTCCCAGCCCCCTGCAAATCTTCACGCTCTTGAGCTCTCGGGCATTCTTTCCTGGTCTCTATTGCATTCCAAACCCTCCTCTGCCACTTCTCTGTTCTCTGCTCCCTGCCACTTCTTCTGCTGCTGCTTCTGTCCTCTGTGACACCACCCTTATAAGTCCAGTCTTTCCAGGCCCAGGTGTGCCCACTAACACATGCCCACACCCTACTCCTGGTGCCCGCCATCAGGCATGTGTGTAGGCCTGCAGATGTCTATCATTGAAGGGAAGTCGGAAAAACCTGATGATTTTTCATTTGCCCTACAAGTACTCCATCCTTTCCATTACACTCAGCCATTCTCTTTCAAGTCTCCCATCAATCCTGTGACATTGCTCTCAGAACCGCTCAGGTGTTGGCCCTTCACAGGTGTGGCCAAAGGCGAGTTCACTTTGCTTTTAAGTCCTAAAATTACAAACATGCTATTTTCTTTTCTTTTTCAGGCAACAGACTCTTTCATGTCCTCTGCTACACTGACAACCCAAGTAGTCTTTAGTGCCACCACTCTTATGGCAGTGGTTTCCTGTTGACCCTTGTTGCTTCCTGGGCAATAGGATCTAGAAAGTTTGCTCTGGCTACCGAGACTTTCTCAGTGAAAAAGTACGCTGGTCAACAAATTTTTACAAAAGTCATGTTACTGAAATAAAATTAGTCATTTCCTATCAACTTGTATGCGCTCAACACGAATATGACAGTCAAATTCTAATTTTGGCTCTAGTTTTTTTTTGTAATCTGCAATAAATTGATGTTTACATCATGAAATGCATGCCAATGGCTAATACCTGTAAAAATAGGCCTATGGTTAATATCTGTAAAAAATCAAGTCATATACTACTTCTTAGATTTCTTGTCTCTTGTATAGCTGTTCAGGGATAGAATAGCTGGAAGATGGTTTCCATCGTGCAAAAGCACAGCCTTCAGCTTCAAAGAGTCTAGAAATAGTCTCCATTATTGTGGGTCATGAGTGATTTCTAAGGCATTCATGAGGCCCTTAATATTGGAACAGAATACCAGAGAACTTTCTTTTCTGAAGAAAGGCTCCAACTGCTGGTGGCGCTTTCCATAGAAAGTAATTGTGACATCTTCTAGAAGATTCCATTGTTGGAGTCTTTATCCTAGCAATTTTGCCTTGTTCTTGGATAAGTCCAAATCACGAACCAGGTCATTTAGTTCTTCCTCTGTTAGTCTGTGTGGAATTGATGATGCAACACAGTGAAAATCTGGATCACTGCATGCTGATGGAACAGGAGAACAGGTCAGCTTACCTTGTCCTCATCAGATGAACCAAGAGAATATTCTGCTGGAGGTTCTGGAATAGGAAGTCCCTCACCATGAGGAACAGGTCTCAATGCACACGGAATGTTTGGGTAGACTATTTTAGACTTCTTTTGCTTCGTTATTCTGCCGGAAAGAGGAGGAACCAAGCAGAAGTAACAGTCTTTTATGTGCTTGGCTCCCTCCACACCATGGGGACTGCAAATGGCATGGATGTTCTTTTGCCATTTAACCACTGTGAAAGCTGTGTTGTACATGTAGCATAGCATATATGTGGGGCTCAAGGCTTGTCTTGCTCACCAACCTTGCATCTGAAGTAAAGATAAGCCTCCTTCACTTGAGAAGTGATATTTTTCTTCTGGTTGGCAAATGTTACTTCCCCACAAATAGAGCAGAAATTGTCCATGCTATTAATGCACTTATGAGGCATTACTGTTCTGTATTGTGCCCAAAAGGATAAAATAATAATAGGTCTATGGAACAGTAGCTTAAAGTGTCTCACACAAAGTCTGAAATATTTTCAACGCTCAACCTTTCCAACAGGGCTTTATCTAGTGCACTGCTGATGTTTGCTTACTTCAGCAGCCACCTGGCAGTAGTATTGCATTGCATCAGAAAATGATGCAATCAACTCTGGATGATGTGTGTATGATGTTATTATGCAATGCGATGCAATATTACATGATTCTAGGTTTATTGAGGATGTTGTTGCAGTCCTACTGGATAAATTTACACGGTGAAACATATAAAATGAATTTTATGGGGCCTCCCCGGTGGCGCAGCAGTTGAGCACTGCGCTGTGGAGCTGTCGACAGCGGCGATGCGAGTTCGACGCCCGGCCGGGGAGAATCCCACATGGTGCGGCAGACCTCTCCTGCCTCGCCCGCTGCTTCCCTCAGCAGTGTACTTCCATCGATCTGCCTGTTCTGCTCCCCACTCTGTCTCTGGTGAACCCTCTCACCACCCCACACCTCTGGCCTGTACCCCAGCTTGTATGTATAAATAAAATAAAATCTTAAAAAAAATCTTAAAATCATCTTTAAAAAAAAATAAAATAAAATGAATTATATGAAATATCTTCACAACAAGAGCTAATAAAAATTTTTCATGGTTATATTCATGTTCAGCATACCAAGATACTACAGATTAGGGCCTTTTTATGTCAGTAATGATCTCACTGTTGACAAGGGTTATCATTCACTCTTTTTACACTAAATTGACACAACTGGCATGCCTTAAAAGGTTTTGCAACATCCCACATGGATCTTACAATCCCCAAATTTCTGATTCTAAGAGCTGTTTATTATAAAAACAATGACCCAGGCTTTTCCCCTGGAGATTCTGAGCCAGGAGGCTTTAGGTTGGACTTAGAAATCTACATTTTCCTGAGAACTCTCATGACAAAGAAGTTCATGTGAGGAGGGAAAAACCAACTTAATTAGGATTCATCACAGGGTTTAACCCAGTAGTTTCCAATGCTGAACATTGGAATCACCTGGGAAGCTTTTGCTCCGATGAAGATGTCTTGGACTTACACAGTTGGTTTTTTTGTTTGTTTTATTTTTTTTTTTAATTTTGCTTTTATTTCTTATTTGGAGAAAATTCAAATGTACGGAAGAGTTGCAAGAGTCAAAAAGGCTTCTTTCTTCTGAATCCATTAAATGTTAGCTATTGACAAGGTGCCCTGGCTTTCTCAAATACTTTAGCATTTTCTACAAACAAGGATATTGTCTCATAAAACCAAAGAAGTCCCTTCAAAATAAGGAAAACTAACATAAAAGTCACTATTCTATGCTCAGATCTCACTCAAGTTTTGCAAATTATTCCTCAATGTCCTTTAAAATAAAAGAAAGAACAAAATCATATGTAGTGTTTAGTCTCCTTACTCTGAAAACAGTTCTTCAGACATTCCTTTATTTTTATGACCTTGACATTTACAGTTAAAGACCATTTGTTTTACAGAATGACTCTTAATTGGGTTGTCTGAGACTTCTCATGATTAGATTCTGATTATGCACCTCTGGGAGGAATATAATGAACATAGAGCTAAGTTCTCATCACTTATTTTGATGCTCAAATTGTCCCAGTTATGGCCAGGGAAAGCTCCTTCAAACTGGTTCCTGAGTTCTTTAGGCATGTTTCTATTATTATTTCGGTTCTCCTTTGTGTTTTTTGGTACCGAATGTCCAAACTTAACTTTTACTTTTATAGCCCTAGTACTAGAAGCAGCCAATTTTCAAAAGAACTCTAGTTCTTTTTAGTGAAGAATTGTCAATAGAAATCAAGATATGCTCCTTACTACTGGGGTATTCCTGCTCTGAAAGCGCTTCAATTAGGTGGAGTGTTTCAATTGGATGGAGGGCTAAGTATCTATGGACACACACATTTATATATGATGTAGGGTAAATGAGAGAATTGTCAGGTTTTTCCGCCCTCCCCCCAAGGATAGACCTCTGCAGGCCTACACACATGCCTGACGGCAGGCACCTGGAGTGGAGTGTGGGCATGTGTGAGTGGGCACACCTGAGCCAGAGATTGGGCTTATAAGTGGTGGCAGTGGAAGAAGTGAAAAGCAGCAGCAGAAGCAGCAGAGAACAGAGTGTGGAGCAGAGGACTGTTTGGGGTACAACAGAGAGGCCATGAGATGCTGCCAGAGAGCTCGAGAAGGTGAAGATTCACTGGGAGCTAGGAGACCGGCCAGCCTCCTGGCCCCCCGGCCCCATTGCCTGTCCTGCACCTGGTTGCCTCTCTACAAGAGACCAGTAAAAGTCTAAAAAGGCACTGAGGGCTCCAGAACTACTCCTTTCCTTATATCCATCTGCACAGCTCCATGGAGAACCTGTGCTCCTTGTGGTCATCTTGCCTTTACATCTGTATTTCAACTAATAGTTGAACTGGATTTTAAAGATGAATGGGAGGTTCCAGAAGAGGAAGAAAGGAATTTGTAGCAGAAGAAACTTCTTGTTTAAGGTAGGTACTTGTGTGACAGCTAGGCTTGCTTAAACATGAGAACTTCCCATGAATAGAATCAGCTGTGTTGGGATGTGAGTTTTCTGTGCAAATCAGTCAACATGGTGCTATATGCTAATACATTAAAACTACCCCGTAAGAGATTTCAAGGCAATGTCAAGTAAACAAAAACATAATGCTGCATTGGTTTATGTACTTAAAAATGAATATACACTAATATTAAAAATTTTAATATTCTAGGGGCTAGAATACAATGTAGAAAGCTAAAATCCCCTTTAATTTCATCTCTCAGAAATAACCATGCAAATACGAAATGTATTTTCCTTGTGACTTTCTATGCATATACCAAGTGTGTGTAAGCTTATTACAGTTTTACCCAAAGTTTTGCTTATAGTACCACTTTAAGGTTGTTATTTTTAACTTAAAACTTCTTGGACAACTTTCTGTATAGACATATAGAGTTCAATACAGTTCTTTTTAAGAATGTATTTTATTCAAACACTACATGAGAACTTGTCATTATAAAAAAGTGACAAAAGTAAAACAATAATCTGCCCTTACTCCTTTCTAATTACACTCCCTTCCCAGAAGTAAGCATTGCTGTCTTGTTGAGATATGAACTGAGACTATTTAAAAAAAATTTATTTATGCATACAAGAACGGGGGTGTAGGCCAGAGGTATGGGGTGGTGAGAGGATTCACCAGAGACAGAGTGGGGAGCAGAATGGGTGGATCTACTGAAGTACACTGCTGAGAGGAGCAGCAGGCAGGACAGGAGAGGTCTGTGTACCATGTGGGAATCTCCCGGGCAGGGGATCAAACTCGTGCTGCAGTGGCTGCGGATAGCTTCATAGGCCTAGACTTAACCCCTTCTGCCACCAGGGAGGCCCTCGCACCTTGACTTTTTAAGGATTCATTTTAAATTTCATTTACAGCCCCCTCCCACATGTGTGTATGTTGAGTTTTCTTTTTAAAAAGTGGGATAATGGATAATACTGAATTTAATGTATCATCACATTTCAAAGCCTGAACAACACCAGAATTGTTACAGGGCAGGGAGAGGGGTATCCCAGAACCCCAAACCTGCCAGCTCTATATAGGTTCTGCCATCTGCTGAATCAAGACAAAACATAGTCTAGTAAGACCTTTAATGGAAAAGAACTTTAATACAATTAGCATACAACAAAGAGAAGGAAAAGAATATAGTTTCCAAATCAAACACCCCCGAAGTTACCCATCCCCTTGTGGGTAAATGTCCAGCTGAACAGGGTTGGCCCAAAGCAGGGCCACTGAGGCCTGAAAGACTGCCACAGGTCTAAGGTATGTTTCAAGGGGATCCATAAGAAAGGCGCAGAAAGGGCCCACCACATCTGGGACAGAAAGAGCAAAATCAAGATAAAAGCTGCCGGGCCTCCCTGGTGGCGCA
The DNA here is from genome assembly GCA_004024925.1 of Scalopus aquaticus. Lineage (NCBI taxonomy): Eukaryota > Metazoa > Chordata > Mammalia > Eulipotyphla > Talpidae > Scalopus > Scalopus aquaticus. The sequence goes on along the minus strand of PVIJ01016645.1, from coordinate 17,639 downwards.
GCAGTTGAGCGCTGCGCTGTGGAGCTGTCGGCAGTGCACGATGCGAGTTCGACGCCCAGCCAGGGAGAATCCCACATGGTGTGGCAGACCTCTCCTGCCTCGCCCGCTGCTCCCCTCAGCAGTGTATTTCTGATCTGCCTGTTCTGCTCCCCACTCTGTCTCTGGTGAACCCTCTTGCCGCCCCACGCCTCTGGCCTGTACCCCAACTTGTATGTATAAATAAATCTTTAAAAAAAAAAAAGATAAAAGCTGCCATTATTAACCTACCCACATCTCTTTCAACTAGTCCAAGGCTGAAAAGCAAGCACAGCTTTTTCACACATCTCTCTGCTCCATGTGCCTCCTCCAGGTCTCTTTCTGTCTCTCCATCCTTCTTCCTTCTTCAGTCTCCTCTTCAGCTTCTTTGCTACCTCATCAGTTCTACCCTTCCTTGGGTGGGGCAGGGAACCTGGAACCTACACTTTCCTGGGGACTAAGCTGTTACAGAAGGACAGCGATCAATTCAGGTTTCTTTTCTCAGTGCCCTCCAACCTCACTTGTAATGTAGCCACTGCAAAGATATCATAGGCACTGGGAATTGAGCCACATTAAAGAAAGAGGTGCATCAATAGGATCCCCTTGGCACAGCTGATCCATTGGCACTCTTACATGTCTTTAGCAATGTAAAACCAAGCTGAAGAGAAACAGATGGAAGGAAGAGGAAAGGGGGCGTGTATGGTCTCCTTGAGTCCCTAAGTGCCTGTGTCTTTAGGTTTAGATATACTTATTTTTAGGGCTCTCGACTGCTTTGCCTCTTGTAGCCAGAGGGATGGAGTTTGAAGCATGTAAGTTCTTGGAAAAAATGCAGCTGAGCAAGGTCTAAACCTAAGTGACTGGAAGAGAAATGTACAATAAGAGCCAACTGGGATTTAACTCATAGGCATTTTGAAAGTTTGCTTCAGTGAGTTAGAATTGCAGCCTTTTGCCCCAAATTTCTCCGCAAATATTCTATAGGCATTTTTCAAGTCCCAGAGCCCTTAACTAATGTTATTTAAGGCAATTTTATGTGTCTAATTATACAGATTGTTTGCTAACTTTTGAGCAAGAAATGATCTCAAAATACCCTCATGTCTACTGATATTTCAAGGTAAGAGAATGCCCTGGAATGCTTCCCATTTTCCAAATGTAATATTTTCCAAAATAAGCCTTGGAGTAACTGCATGGTTGATGCCATGTGAACATTTTAATTCATACAATAATATTCTGGAGTTTATAGAAGATTGGCCTTTTTCCAGGAGGTTTGGAAGTCCAAAAATTGAATGTTTTTTTCTCAGTGGGAGAAAGGATGGAGGCTGTGAATCAGAATTGATAAATTGGAAGGGAGGTCACAAACTGAATGGAGTTAAGTAGGAAAAGTGCATGCAATCTTCTGTGGGAGAAAAGCCAGTTGCACAGAGGCGAAGGACTGTTTGCCATTAAAGACTTCACAATTAGGGCCTTGGAGGAGAATTGAATGGGGAAGTTAGCAACCCCTTATTTTTCTCTCTCTTCTAGATGATGGGTTGGTGTAATGAGATCCAGGTGCAGCCCTAGGATACATGAGATACCCTTGCCTGTCTAGTTCCCCTCCCTTCCACCTTCCATGCTGGTAACTCACAGGCTCCCTCTTCCAAGGAACCTACCCTGGTAACTGGATCACAGTCATCAAATGACATCACACTGTCAGGATGATCTATTTCCTTGTTCCTTTTCCCCTGGTCTGAGATTCTTGAAACCAAGATGTAAAGGAGTGAGCCTCTTGGATGGAAATAATCCCCCCTTCTCTGAGTTCTCTGGGTGCTGTACATTCACCTCACTCGTATTTTTCATATTCTATCTTGTACTATAATTTCTATACACTTTAGCTCCCCTATTAGACTGAATTCTTCTGCAATTAGAGATGAGAAAATGGATGTAAAGCATTAGTGCCCTGTCTGCAGAATCAATGATTGCTATTATTATTTGTATAATGGGATGCCTGGAGAAGCTAAACATATTTCATTTTTAAAAGACAAGTTTTCAAGAATCATCTTGAAGCAGTTCTTGGCTTTGCAAGAGTGATTGAGGAGACCGATTGCCTTGGAAGAGGATGGGAAGCTGCTGTTGAGATGGGGCAGGCAGTTTATGCTGAATTGTCCAACCTGAGGGGGCACCATTCACATTGTAGTATGTCATATTGAATGCATATCCTCTTCAAAGAAGTGCTCTAAGAGCGATTATTCCTTCTGAATACAAGGAGGCAGCCCAAAGAAGAGGAAAGAAAAGGGACTCTGGGGGCCTCCCTATGGTGCAGCGGTTTAAGCACTGCACTGTGGAGCTGTTGGCAGCGTCTATGCGGGTTCGACTCCCAGCCCGGCCGGGGAGATTCCCACAAGGTGCGGCAGACCTCTCCTGCCTCGTCCGCTGCTCCCCTTGCAGTGTGTTTCCATTGATCTGCCTGTTCTGCTCCCCACTCTGTCTCTGGCGAACCTTCTTGCTGCCCCATGCCTCTGGCCGGTACCCCAGCATGTATGCATAAATAAATAAATCTTAAAAAAAAAAAAAAAGAAAAGAAAAGGGACTCTGATCTTTCCTCCTTGATGTTTAAGGTTTTGGAACTTTAAATGGATTGGGATGGTGGCAATGAAATGAAGGACCCCAGACAGGCACTCACTATAGTGAAGGACTGTCTACTGAGTGATAGCCTGTTGTGCCAGCAAGGCACAGGGCAGGTTCCCTATGATTTAGGCAGATGGGTCAAGGAGTCCTGGAGCCCTCAGTGGCTTTTTAAGCTTTTGATGATCTTTTTGCAGTGAGGCAACCAGGTACAAGACAGGCAAGGGGGGTCAGGGGCCCAGGAGGCTGACAGGCCTCCTAGCTCCTGGCAAATCTTCACTTTTGGGGCTCTTTGGCGTCGTCTTGGGATCTATCCGCTGCACCCCACATGGTCCTCTGCTGCTGCTGTTGTTTCTCCCTGCCGCTACCGCTACTCCCGCGCAGCTTCTGCGCTGCCACCCTCATATCCTTGGCCTCCAGGCCCAGGTGCGCTGAGTCACACACGCTCATGCTCACACCATACTCCAGGTGTCACCATGTGGCACACATGTAAGACTGCAGGTGTCCATCATTAAATCTAAAGGCTGTAGGGCAGAAAATTCTGACCACTCTTTTGCTTACCCTTCATAGTCCCACAGAGATTTCTGACTGAGGATGCCATTGGGAAATAGCATGGGACACACTGTATGTGAACCAAGTGAGTTGAGGGGCTGGACCTTGAAGGCAAACCTGGTGCATCATGTGTTGTGGGATCTGGACTAACAATAGTATCATTTTAGCAATAGACAAACCCAGGATAATGGGGATGTGTTGGGGGAGGCAATAAAAAATATGTGACTGGAAGCTGAACCCTGTGAATTAGAGGTTCTTCACCACCATTACCCCTAGTCCCTGGGAATGTGGGTTTCACTTGCCTTTCTTGCTCCCAGAAGCAAGGACATACCCCTGAGATAAAATGTGTTGCTAAGGCCCTCTGAATGGGACATGTAAGCTTCTATGTAAATATTTAATATTTGGCGGGGGCAGATTAGAAAACTGTTTCTCTTGCTTTTACCTGAGACAAAGCTGATGTAAATTCCCTTGGTTATTAAATCTGTCACTAACATGGAGTGGACTGCCTTTTTCTTCAGCCTCTCCTTGCCTCTGTCTCTCTGACCTCCACATACCAGGGACGGGTTTCAGATTATACCTGGATGTGACCAAACGAAAGGATCAATAGTGACCATTTATGGTAAAAATAGGACAAAGAAACTTTTTGCTTGATCAACTTACCAATTTTCTCTCAACCTGGCTTTTGCAGGTGGGTTATAACTCTTCAGACTGAAGGAATGTTTTGAATTCTTAAATAATTCAAGGTAGAGAAATAGTGGGCCTCCTGCTAATGAAGGCATATAATGTAGAGCAGATAACAGAAGAAATTAAAGTGATTATATTTGGATTCCAGGGTGGTAAATGAGTTTATAATGGTTGTATATTCTTAATCATCATCATTAACCAGCTTTGTGCATGCAAACATCTGGCACAGAGCTGGCATATGATGAGTGATCCACGAGACCCAGGTATCTCAGGAAGTACACTTTCATAATGTATTTTAGATCTTGTCAGATTGAGTCCAGGGTGAGTCCAGAGTCCTTGTGTGAAACATATACTCTTGCCAGCGCAAGGATAGACTTAAACCCCCTCGGGGCACTGTAATGAAAACACCCTTCTGGACTCCCTCTAACACAGGTCAGAAACACCCAGGTGAAACTAATGGTTCTTTCCCTCTGCATCTCAACTTTTTTTTTTTTTTCCCTCAAGGGTCTAGAAAGTTGGGACTGGTGTCTTAATTCTATTTCAAGTTCACTGTCATGGACAGTACATGCTCAGTACATGTTAATGAGTGGGCCAGCTAGCTGGAGGGACTACAAAGTTTTGATATTAAAAGAATTGGAGTACTTCATTAACAATTGATACCAGACATGAGATCAAAGTGACAATTCATGGAAATTAGGTCTCTCTCTCTCTCTCTGTGTGTGTGTGTGTGTGTGTGTGTGTGTGTGTGATTTCCATTAATGAAAAACTAAATCTATCATTTTAGAAAAAACATTTCATTTACAACTTTATATCCAGAAAAATAAGAGTAAATTGTGGCTCTGCATTCTCTTACAGCCCCAGGGTGCTGGTTAAGATATTAAACTTTGGGTCAGCACTAAATTTGAAACATATTTTATTTTTATTGAGGTAACACTATAGCACTGCATGAGATTCAGAGGTATAGGATCACAATTCTTCAGATGTATGTTAATACACCATACTTGTCACCGAGGACACCCATAGTCCTCCACCATATTTCATTAGGCCACCTCCATATTTTGCTCTCCACTCTCCCTGTTCCACTCTGGAAACTATAATTCTACAGACAGGTGTGTAGAGTTTGTCATTTGCTTTTTTTTTTTAAGATTTATTTATTTATGCATACAAGCTGGGGTGTAGGCCAGAGGTGTGGGGTGGTGAGAGGATTCATCAGAGACAGAGTGGGGAGCAGAACAGGCAGATCAACTGAAGTACACTGCTGAGGGGAGCAGTGGATGAGGCAGGAGAGATCTGCTGTGCCATGTGGGAATCTCCCTGGCTGGGGATTGAACTCATGCTGCAGTGGCTCTGGATAGCTTCATAGCGCTGCACTTAACCCCTGGAACCACCAGGGAGGTCCTCATTTGCTTGGTTTTGATTAAACATTTATTTTGTTTGTTTATTTCTACATACAGATCAAAAGATGTGGCATTTTTCTTTTTTCCATCTCAGTTATTTAGTTTAGCACTATCATCTCCAGGTCTATTCGCTTTGTTGCAAATGTTGAGATTTCATTTTTTTTTAATTGGTGAGTAATATTCTATTGTGTATATATACCACATCTTCTCAATGCACTCATCTGTCCTTCGGCACTTAGGTTATTTACATAACATGTTTATTGTAAATAATGCTGCAGTAAACATATGCCATATGTCCCTTCTAATTAGTGCTTTTTTATTCTTTGAGCAGATACCTAGGAGTAGAAATACTGGATCATATAGTAGATCTATTTGTAATTTTTTTGAGAAACCTCCATACTGTTCTCCACAATGGCTATAACAGTCTACATTCCCACTAACAGTGTATGAGGATTCCTTTCTTTCCAAATCCTTACCAAAACTTGTTACTTCTGGTCTTTTTGATATGGGTCATTCTCACAAGAATGAGATGGCATCTCATCATAATTTTGATTTGCATTTTCCAGATAATAATTGTAGATAAACATTTTTTTGTGTGTTGTATGTCTCCTTTGGAGAAATCCCTGTTTAGCTCTTCTATTCATTTTTGATCAAATTCTTTATTTTCATTTTGTTAAGTTATATGTCTTCTTTGTTGATCTTGGATATCAGTCAATTTCAGATGTGTGATGTACAATTATTTCCTCCAATTCTTAGGGTGTCTTTTTTGTTTCAAAGATATTTTCATTCATTTTACAGAAGCTTTTTAGTTTGATGTAGTGAGTGGCTGGGGTTGGTGGTGGTGGTGGTGTTATTTTTTTTCTCTAGCCAGTGGATACAAATTCATAAAGGCATCACTGAGTCAATGTCATGGATTGTTTTGCCTATTTATGGCTGTCCTGTTTTCCCAACACCATTTGTTGGCAAGCTGGATTCCCTTGCTGTGATGTACACTCTTAATTCTTTTGTTGTAGATGAGCTGTTGACATGTGTGTGGGTTTATTCCTGAACTTCAATTCTTTTTCTCAATGTCCCATGTTTATTTATACATGAAAAATGTTTGATACAGTTACCATGGATGTAGGGTGTAACACCAGCAAGGCCTTTTGAGGAACTGAATATTGATTACAGTCTATCATGCAAGTATCTATATATACATAGAGGGATTTCTTTTATTTTAACAATAGAAATACAGTGACAATGTCAATTGTTGTGGTAGCAGCGAGGTCAGCTGATGCCTACAGCCTCGTTGTACTACTGGAGATCGTCAAGATGGTGATCCAGGCCTACTCCCTGCCATTGACACTGGAGTTAAAGCTGCAGCCACATCTCCTCAAAATGAGCAAAAGAAAAAGGAGAAATATAATAGGCAACTACTATCACTGCAGAAGAAAACATAAGAAAAATGCACTTGTGGTAGGAGACTTCCAATACCCCACTTGCGGCAACTCGCAGAGCAATAAGAAAAAAGAAAGCAGACATAATAGTTTTGAACAAAGAATTAGACCACATGGACCTAATAAGAATCTCTGCGATGCTGAACCCCAAGAAAATACAATACATACTTTTTTTCAAGTGCACATGTCAAGAGACATTCTCCAGAATTGAACACAAGTCAAGTATTAAAAAGTTCATGAAGATGGACTCATACCAAGTATCTTTTCTAATAAAGGTATTAAACTAAAAATCAACTATTAAAAGAATGCAGAGAAATCTCTAGGGCATGGAGTCTGAACAACAAACTACTGAATGATCAATGGGTTAGTGAGAAACTCAAAGAAGAAATTGAAAAAAATACCTTGAGACAAAGTAAAATAAGGACACACCCTTCTAGAACTTGTGGGACGTAGCAAAAGTCAGAGCAGAAATGAATGAAATAGAAATAAAAAGGACAATCAAAAAGATCAATGAAACGAAAAGTTAGATCTTTAAAAATATATACAAAATTGACAAACATATAGCTAGGCTCACTAAGAAAAAAAGAGAAAAATAAAATAAATAGTATCAGAAAAGAAAGAGAACTTGCAACAGATACCACCGAAATGCAGAGATTAATAAGAGACAACTATGAACATGTATATGCAAACAAGTTCAACAACTCAGATGAGATAGACAAATTCTTAGAAGCATACAATCATCCAGGGGTGAAGAGAAGAAATAGAAAACTTGAACAAACCAATAGCAAGGAAGAAAATTGAAACAGTAGTCAAAACTCTCCCCAAAAAACAAAAGTCCAGCATAAGATGGCTTCACAAGTGAGTTCTACCAAACTGAAAGATGAACTAATACCTATCCTGTTCAAAATCTTTCAAAATCTTGGAAAAAGGAGGAATACTTCCAAACACATTTTATTAGGTCAACATTACTGTAATGCCAAAACCAAACAAAGAATGCAAACAAAACAAAACGAAACAAGACAAAAAACCTAAAGACCAATTTCCCAACTAAGCACACACTCAGAAATCCTCAATAAAATCTTAGCAATGTTAATTGAACAATGTATTAAAGGGATTATACGTCATGACCAAATGAGACTTATACCAGGGACACAAGGATGGTTGAACATCTGAAAACAATCAATGTAATTTATTTACATTGCATTACATGTACACCAACAAAAGGAAATATAAAAGCCACATAGTCATATCAATATATGCTGAGAAAGCATTTGATAAGATTCAATATCCATTATGATGAAAAACCTCAAAAATGGGTATAAATGGAAAATATATTAACATAATAAAAGCCATATGTGACAAGCCCAAAGCTAACATCATCTCAATTGCAAAAATCTGAGACTTCCCAATAATTTCCAGTACAAGACAACAATGTCCCCTCTCACTACTACTTTTCAACATACGGTTGAAAGTCCTAGCTAGAGCAACGAGGCAAGAGTAAGATATAAAAGGAATCCAAATTGGGAAAAAAGTAAAGATAGCATTATTTGTAGATGAAATGATAATATCCATTGAGAACACTAAAGAGCCCCCATGAAAAAAAAAAGTTAAAGCAATAAACCAGTTCAGCAAAGTCGCAGGTTACAAAATCAAAACATAAAAATCCTTTGCCTTTCTATAGAAAGAAATCATGAAAATGATTCCATTTACATTTATACCAGGAATGTAAATACCTAGGAGTAAAGAAGGGAAATTATAATACATTAAAAAAATTATCTAAAGAAACAGAGAAATGGGAAGATTTCCATGCTCATGGATTGCAAGAACCAACATTGTCAAAATAGCCATCCTATCTCAAGCAATATAGAGATTCAATGCAATCCTAATAAAAAAATATCACTGGCATTCGTTGAAGAAATGGGAAAAGAATTACTGAAATTTATGGGAAACCACAAAAAACCACAATGAGCCAAAGCTATCCTGACAAAAAAGAGAAAGAATGGTGGTATAACACTTCCAGACTTCAATCTGTACTATGAAGCCATAACAATTAAATCAGCATGGTACTGTAATAAAAATAGACACACAGACTAATGGAAAAGGATTGAGAGCCCAGAAATAAATCCACACAGACGTATACATAGTTAATTCACAAAAAAAAAAAAGGAGTGAAGATTATGCATGGAAAAGGAAAGCTTCTTCAATAAACAGTGGTGGGAAAACTGGACAGCTATATGCAAAAGAATTAAATTAGACCACTCTCTCACACTATATTAAAAAATCAACTCAAAACGGATAAAAAGACCTGAATGTATGACTTGAGGCCATAAAACACACAGAAGAAAACATAGGCAAAACACTTCTTAACGTAATCTTCAGTGATGTCTTTGTGAATTCATCAATGACTGGAATGAAAAAAATGAAGGAATATAAACAATTAGGACTTCATAAAACTGAAAAGGTTCTGCACAGCAAAGGAAACCATATCTAAAACAAAGAGATATCCTACAGAATGGAGGCGTATACTTGCACACTGTAAATCTGACAAGAGTCTGATCAAAGATTCTAACCTAAGAATCCAGTAAAAACATAGGCAGAAGATCTAAATACGTACTTCTCTAAAAAAGAAATACAGGTGGCCAACAGGCATACAAAAAAATGTTCATCATCACTTATCATCAGGGAAATGCAAATGAAAACCACAATGTGGTAACACTTCACACCAGTGAGAATGACTCATATCAAAAATACCAGAAAGAACAAATGATGGAAAAGGGGTGGAGAAAAGGGACTCTTCCTACAGTGTTGATGGGACTGTAGACTAGTGCAGCTCCAATAGAAACAGCATGGATATTTCACAAAAGATTAAAAATGGATCTGCTATATGATCCAGAAATGTCATTTTTAAGTAACTATGTAAAGAATGCAAAACACTGATTCAAAGAAACTCAAAATCCTATGTCTATTTACAGCTTTATTTATAATAAAGCTTTTATTACAAATTTATTTACAATAGCCATGCTGTGGAAAAAACCTATGTGCCCCCCAAACAAATGAATGGATCAAAAAAATTATACACACACATGCACACACACACACACACACACATATGCACACACACACACAATGGTATACTACTCAGTGATCAAAAAGAAACCTTATGCCATTCGTGGCAATATGGATGGAGCTAGAAGCGATTATGCTAAGTGAAATAAGTCAGGAGAAAGAGAAGTATCTGATGATGTCACTTATATGTGGAATATATAGAAACTAAATAAAGGGTCATACTAAGAAAAGCTTTAAATCCAGTCCTTGAATGTTGACCATTGAATTGAGACATATAGAGTATGAGTGGGTAGGGGGTAAGAATAGGGTTGTGAGAGAACACAATAGACTATGGTGGAAGACTATGGGTTCTTTGGTTGTGGGTGCACTATGGTGACTACACCTGAGGGGGAAATACTATACTTCCAAAATACTAATAAAGATATAACCCCATGGTACTTCAATTAAAAAAAGAAAGGAAAAGTTGTCCACATTTTTTTCCTGTGGTTACTTTCTATTTCTTATTAGAATTTTTATTCATCATTTTCTCTGTTTTTAAAATCAGAAACAGCACAGATTTATCTATTTTACTTATTTACTAAAAGAAACTGTCCTACAATTAATTGATTCAATTATTTTATTTTTTTGAATTATTTTGTTGATTTTATATTTAAACCTAATTACCTGACTTTTGTAGTTAGTTTCATTGCCCAGTTGAATGGACATCCCTTTCACTTGAACACTGAATTCATTTATTTATTTATTTTATTTTTGAAGTGAAAGTGTTAAATCTATACATTTTCCTTTGACTAAATTCTAAGAGCTTATTCATAACATCTTCAGTTTTGTTTACATTGAAATATACTTTAATTGAAATTAAAAAATGTACAAAACAAATTTCAGGATAAGTATAAGCTATTAAATGCTTAATAAAAAACACACAAAATCCCAAAACAAACCTTTCCAAGAGAACTATAAACCAACAGACAGAAGAACATCCCTGTTGTGCTTCAATAAAGCAGAAATGCTGCTATTAGAAATACTTCTTGAAAAGACTGAACTAAATTTACAAACCTCCATTCTTAATTTTAGGAACAATTATTGCAACACAGAGACCATTGCTCTGGAATCTCAATACTATGGTCTGTGTGCCTGTTTTTATTGCAGTACCATAGTGTTTTAATTATTATAGCTCTGTAGTATATTTTGAAGTCTGGGCATGAATAGTTTTGACTATTCATTGTCTTTTGTGGCTCCATATGAATTTCAGTAATGTTCTATTCCTTTGAAGAATGCTATTGATTTTTTTCATAGGGATTATATTGAATATGTATATTTTTTGGATAAGATGACCATTTAAAAAATGTTAATTCTTCCAATCTATTGAATACCTTTCCACTTTTTTGTACATCTTTTTTTATATCTTTTATGAACAGTTTATACTTTTCATTGTACAGGTTTTTCTCCTTTGTTAATTCCTTGGTATTTAATTTTTTTTTAAGATTTATTTATTTATACATACAAGCTGGGGCACAGGCCAGAGGCATGGGGCGGCGAGAGGTTTCACCAGAGACAGAGAGGGGAGCAGAACAGGCAGATCAGAAATACACTGCTGAGGGGAGCAGCAGGTGAGGCAGGAGAGGTCGGCCGCACCATGTGGGATTCTCCCCAGCTGGACTTCGAACTCGCATCGCGAGCTGTCGACAGCTCCACAGCGCAGCGCTCAACCGCTGCGCCACCAGGGAGGCCCGGTATTTAATTTTTTGATGTGATTATAAAGGGAATTGTTTTCGTGATGCTTTCTCTTCAAGTTTGCTGAGTGCATATAGAAAAGAAACTGATATTTATAAATTTATTTACATTATTAACATGCCATTTCACTGTCCTGACATCAGTTGCAAATAGTTTTTTTAGTGGAATATTTGAAGTTTTCTATGTATATATCATGACATCTGCAAATAGTGACAGTTTTACTTCTTTCCTAATTTGGATTACAACTATATCTTTCTCTTGTTTAATTGACTTAGGAAATACTTCCAATATTATGGTGAAAGTGGACATCCTTGTCTTATACTGGATCTTAGAGAAAAAGCTTTCCATCTCCCATCATTGACTTTTATGTTAGCTGTGGGTTTGTTGTAAATGATCTTTATTATGTTGTGGTATGTTCAATTTATCCTCAGTTTCTTGCAGGTTTTTATCGTAAATGGATGTTGGATCTTATCAAAATGATTTCTCTGCACCACTTGATACATTATATGATTTTTACCTTTTCTTTTAGTTAATATGATGAAATATATCGATTAGTTTCCAGATGTTGAATAATCCTTGCATCACTGCAATAAACCAAATAAAAAATGTTTATGATGTCTGATATTTTTGATGTTTTCTTGAATTTGGTTTGTTAATATTTCATTGACAATTTTTGCATCTGTGTTCATCAGGGATATTGGTCTGCAGTTTTCTTGTGGTATCTTTCCTTCTCAGCTTTTGGTATCAGAGTGATGTTAGCCTCAAAGAATCTGAAATATTACCTCATAATTTTTTGGAAGCATTTGAGGAGATTTGATGTTTGAAGATTCAGAAAATTTGGAGTTTGAAGATCTGTTAGAACTCAGTCATAGTGATAGCGGGAAAATGGGGCTTTAAAGTTTGACCAAAGGCAGTACCCAGATTGCTTACTGGTTACAATCTTGGTTCTGCACCCGCACACACAATTGCAAAACTACTCAGGCTTAGAAAACAATAACAATGTGATTTATTTAACAAACAGGAAAAAGCAAAGAATTACTAAAGTCAACATATGGCTGTTTACCTTACTGTATCCATTTATTTCTGCTTTGATGGTTAATATTTGCTTCCTTCTATTGGATTTTGGTTTTGTTTGTTCTTTTCTAGTTCCTTTAAGGTGAGGTAATATTATTTATTTGAATTGTTTTTTGTAGTTGTTGTTTGCTTGTTTCTTGATGTGGACATCTATGGCTATCTACTCCCCTCTTAGTACTGCTTTTGCTGTGTCCAATAGGTTCTGATAAGTTTTGTTTGCAGTTTGTCTCCAGGTTTTTAAAAATTTCTTCCTTGTTTTCTCATTAATCTTATGGTTGTTCAGTACTGTTGTTCATTCTCCATTTAATAGGGAATTTTCCTGCTTTCTTCTTGTGGTTGATTCATAGTTTGATATCACTGTGATCAGAGACGATATTTAGTATGACTTCAATCTTCATGAATCTATTAACTCCTATGTTGTGACTCAATAGGTGCTCTAATCTGGATAATATCCCATGTGCACTTGAGAAGAATGTATTCTCAATTTTTTGATGGCACAGCACCCTATAAATGTCTATCAAGTCCATGTGATCTAATTCCTCATTTTATGTTATTGATTCCTTATTAATTTTCAGTCTTGTTGATCTCTCAATTGTGATAGTGGGGTGTTGAAATTTCCTACCACCATTTGTGTTGCTGCAAATGTGTGATTTCAGACTTGATTATAGTTGTCTTATGTAATTTGATATGCCTTTGTTTGGTGCATATAAATTAATGAGAGTTGTATCTTCCTGATGTATTGATCCCTTAATCATTATATACTATTCTTATTTTGTCATATATTTTGTCTTATATTTCTTGTTCTATTTCCTTGTTCAGTTTGTTGTTGTTGTATTTATTTGTATCTTTTTAACCTGTAAGTCTATTTGATATAAGTGTGGCTGTCCCTGCCCTTTTTTTTGGGGGGGGGGGAGGTCCTATTTACTTGTAGAATTGTTTTCTAACCTTTTACTTTGAGTCTATGTTTATATTTGGAACTCACATGTATCCTGGAGACAGCAGAAAGTTGGATTTTGATTAAAAAAATCAATCTTTGCCTTTAGATTTATGATTTCAGTCTACTTACATTTAGGATAATTTTTGATATGAGGCTATGTTACAGCCATTTTGTTTCATATTTCTTGTTCTATTTCCTTGTTCAGTTTTTTTTTATTGTTGTTGTTGACTTTCTTCTCTTCAATTTACATAAGGAAGTCCCTTTCAAAATTTATTATGTGGATTTCTAATATTTTCAAACTCCCTCAGCTTGTGATTTTCTGGAAAGACTTTTATTTTCCTCTCATATCTGAAGTAGACTCTTGTACCATGTAGTATGTTTGGCTGGGAATTTTTACCTTTAAATATTTTTAACACACTGTTCCATTCTCTCTTTGCCTATTTAGTTTCCTCCAAGAAGTCTAATGTCCTTTTGATGGGAGTTCTTTTCCAGGTTACCTGCTGTGGTTTTTTTCTGTAGCTATTTCCAATATTCTTTCTTTGTCTTCTACCCCTGGTAGTTTCATGACTCTGTGTCTTGGTGTAGATTTCATCACCTTTAGTTAATCAGGTGTTCTTTTAGTTTCATTGACTGTATATTTAATTCCCTCTCCAGGTTTTAGAATTTTATCTCTATTATTTCTTTGAGTAAATTCTCTGTTCCCTGCTGGTATGCCCATTATTTGTATGTTGCCTTTCCTAATGGAATTGGATAGGATTTTTCTCAGTATTTCTCTTTCTTATTCTATTTGGGTTTTTTGTGTATTATAATTTTCAAGGTCACTAATTTGATCATCTGTTTGGTCTACTCTGTTTCCATAGCTTTCTGAAGAATTTTTTATCTCCTTCATTCTTCATTTTACAACCTCAAAACTCTCTTATTTTCTTGTTTGGATCTTCAGTTTGTATTTCTTGTTCATTAATTGTATTTCTCATGACATTCATTGTTTTTCTGAATTTTGTATCTGTTTGGTTAGTTTTTCTGTAATTTTTCCTGTTTCTCTGAATATATTTATCATGGCAATTTTGAAACTCTATCTTATAGAAAGATGTGTTCTTCTGTATCTTTGTGGTTAGATTCTGGAGAGTTCTCTCTTTGTGGTATCATAGTCCCTTGAGATTTCAAGTTGGTGTGTGTTGTGTATTTTTCTTTCTCTTTTTCTGTTTTAGATATTCTCTGCAAGAGTCCTGTACTCTCCTTCAATAGCAAGTTGAGAGCTTCAGTGGGAGCCTGAGGTAGCATGCAGGGGGTAAGTTGTTAACACTCCTGATTCCCCATACCGGCCACCAACAACTGTGATGCACTTTGTTCTGCAGACCATACTCATTCAGGAAACTAGCAATTTATGGCTATATGCTGGGAGCCAGCCCATAGGTCACATAGTGTTGCGTGGAGCTGATGGGTCGCTTCTCTGGCCTTCCAAATCTAGCCCAGGAGTTCCATGCAGAGAAGGCTAGGACTGTACTTTCTGGCTGGAGCTGGGAAGTACCAGAGATCATGTCAGGTCTAGTAATGTGTCTCTGTTAACTATCAAGGTAGGTACAAACAATCTGGGATTTCCTTGCTCCACAGACTGTGTTGAACAATTTTTTTAAACTATCTTTCAGCATATCTTTTAGTGTCCAGAAGTCTGTTTCTGATGTATAAAGGGGGTTATAATTGCATAGTTCATAAAATTAAATGAGAAATTATAGGTCACGCACTGTTCCTGACACAGGATAAGCACTAATTAAATCGTAGTTATCATCATTTATTATTATTTCCTCCATTACCAAACTCCTCTCTTCTCCATTTTACTATTATATGTTCACACTTGCTATCCAGTGCCCATGTTTTACACACTCTGGTTGTTTTTTTAAAGAAAATATCCTATTACCATGGTCAATGAATTTTTTCCAGTATTTCTTCTGCTTTCTCTGGGTATATTTGTCATTACCAAACACTCTTTCCTTTTTACAATATTCTTCTCTACATTTCTATGAAAATTCATTCTCCTGATTCTTCTGATAAGTCTCAGCATCAGGCCAGCCAGTGGCGCTGGAAGTCGAGTTGCTGCTGTCACTGTTAGCAATCCTGTGGTGTGGCTTCGGGGGATTGAGACTTTAAAGATAGACGCAATGGCTGACAATGGTGATAATGAAAAAATGGCTGCCCTGGAGGCCAAAATCTGTCAGCAAATTGAGTATTATTTTGGTGACTTCAATTTACCATGGGACAAATTTTTAAAGGAACAAATCAAACTGGATGAAGGCTGGGTACCTTTGGAGATAATGATAAAATTCAACAGGTTAAACTGTCCAACAACAGACTTTAATGTAATAGTAGAAGCATTGAGCAAATCAAAGGCAGAACTCATGGAAATAAGTGAAGATAAAAGTAAAATCAGAATATCTCCAAGCAAACCCCTCCCTGAAGTGACCGATGAATGTAAAAATGATGTAAAAAACAGATCTGTATATATTAAAGGTTTCCTAACTGATGCAACTCTTGATGATGTAAAAGAATGTTTAGAAGATAAAGGTCAAGTACTAAATATTTAGATGAGAAGAACATTGCACAAAGCATTTAAGGGATCAATATTTGCCATGTTTCATAGCATTGAGTCTGCTAAGAAGTTTGTTGAGACCTCTGGCCAGAAGTACAAAGATACGGACTTGCTGATAATTTTCAAGGAAGATTACTTTGCCAAAAAAAAAAAAAATGAAGAAAGAAAGCAAAATAAAGTAGAAGCCAAGTTATGAGCTAAACAAGAGCAAGAAGAAAAACAAAAAATAGCAGAAAATGCTGAAATGAAATCCATAGAAAAAATTGGCTGCTTGCTCAAATTTTCTGGAGACTTAGATGATCAGACCTGTAGAGAAGATTTGCACATCCTTTTCTCAAATCATGGTGAAATAAAATGGATAGACTTTGTCAGAAGAGCAAAAGAGGGAATAATTCTATTTAAAGAAAAAGCTAAGGATGCACTGGATAAAGCCAAAAATGCAAACAATGGTAACTTACAATTAAGGAACAAAGACGTGACATGGGAAGTATTAGGAAGAGATGTGGAAAAAAGAAGCTTTGGAAAAAATCATAGAAGATCAACAAGAGTCCCTAAACAAATGGAAATCAAAAGGTCGCAGATTTAAAGGAAAAGGAAAGGGAAATAAAGATGCCCAAGGTGGGTCTGCTAAGGGAAAAGTGCAATTTCAAGGCAAGAAATCCAGATTTGATAGTGATGATGAACATGATGAAAAGTAAAAAGAGCAAGAGAAGAACTAGAACTAGACATACACAAATCTGCAGCTAAACAACAGAAAACAGAAAATGGTGCTGGAGACCAGTAGTTTAGTAAAAAAAATTTTTAAATTCATTTTAATAATTAGATTTTAGGCTGCTTTTGTCTTTGAAGGCTTTTAAAAAGAAAACCGAATTAGGTCCACTTCAAAGTCCACCTGTAAGAATGAAAAAATCTTATTAAGTTGTTTAACTTGTCTTTTTGTTATCCAAATGAGGATTTTTTTAACTGTATAGTTTGTGTTGTTTCAGATGATTCAATATCAAAGGGAAGATTCTTCCACTAAATTGCCTTTGTAATATGAAAAATGTATTACTACAAACTAATAAAATATATACTATATAAAAAGCAAAAAAATAAATAAATCTCAGCATCTTTGTTCTCAGCTTTTAGCTGGCTGCTTCTTTTATTGATTAAACCTTATATGTTATTTATTCTCAGATTAGTCCTTCACTTAGCTTTTCTTTTCATCTTGCATACTACTCCTTCGACTTAAATTGTCATTTATAATACTTTTTTTAATATAATAGATATTAATTTTTGGTATTCGTATCTTTTACATTATTATGTATTCCCCATAAGTTACCCACCACCTGTTCACCAGTGGAACCATCACCATAGTCCTCCGTGCTCCCCTCCTCCCCCCTCTTGAGCCCTCCCTCTCCCCTCCTTCCCTGCTGAATGTTGCTTTCTTATTTGGCTCCCCTATATTCCTGTTATAAGTGAAACCATTCGATATTTTTCTCTTTCTTTCTGGCTTATTTCACTGATCATGATCCCCTCTAGGTCCATCCATGTTGCTGCGAATTGCATGTGTTTGTCTTTTTTGA
>PVIJ01016644.1:0-32169 GCA_004024925.1 Scalopus aquaticus | reverse complement strand
TGATGATGCACCACAGTGAAAATCTGGATCACTGCATGCTGGTGGAACAGGAGAAGAACAGGTCCGCTCCCTCTTGTCCTCATCAGATGAATCAAGAGAATATTCTGCTGGAGGTTCTGGAATAGGAAGTCCTTCACCATGTGAAACTGGTCTCCATGAAGACGGAATGTTTGGGTAGACTCTTCTTGATCTTTGGCTTCGTTATTCTGCCGGAAAGAGGAGGAACCAAGCAGAAGTCACAGTCGTTTATGTGGTTGCTTGGCTCTCTCCACACCATGGGGACTGCAAACGGCATGGATGGTCTTTTGCCATTTAACCACAGTGAAAGCTGTGTTGTACATGTAGCACAGCATAGATACGGAGCCCAAGGCTTGTCTTGGTCACCAACCTTGTATCCGAAGTCAAGATGATAAGCCTTCTTCACTTGAGAAGTGATACTTTTCTTCTGGCTGGCAAATGTCACATCTCCACAAATAGAGCAGAAATTGTCCATGCTATGAACACACTTTCGAGGCATGACTGTTCTGTATTGTGCCTAAATGGATAAAATAATAACAGTTCTATGGAACAGTAGCTAAAACTGTCTTGCACAAAGTCTGAAATATTTTCAATGCTCTACCTTTCCGACAGGGCTTTATAGAGTGCACTGCTGACGTCAACTTACTTCAGCAGCCGCCTGGCAGTAGTATTGCATTGCATCAGAAAATGATGCAGTCCACTCTGGATGATGTGTGCATGATGGTATTATGCAATGCGATGCAATGTGACATCATTATAGGCTGATTTAGGATGTTGCGGTCCTACTGGATAAATTTACATGGTGAAAATGAATTATCTGAAATATCTTCAAAACGAGAGCTAATAAAAAATTTTCAGGGTTATATTCATGTTCAACACACCAAGACGCTACAGACTAGGGCCTTTTTAAATCAGTAACGAACTCACTTTTGACCAGTGTAATCAGTAGTGTTCTAAGTATAGTGCAATTAGGAAAAAAATGGGAAGAGAAGACATTTTCTCAAGAAAAACCTATTCGTGGGTCTTTAAAACATTTTTTAAATTATTCACAGTGAAATGGACTTCCCCCCTTTGTGTGTGGTTCTGTGAATTTTCGTACACGTGTAAGTGCATAGGACCTCCATCAGAATCCGTATACAGAGCTTTTGCTTTACCCCATAAAGTACCTTCCCTCACCCATAACTCCTGACAACCACCGGTCTGTTTTCCATCATTCCTAAGAGTGTCTTTTTGAGGATGTCAGATATGTAGGGTCCACAGTATGTGACTTTAGGGGAGTACCTTCTCTTATGGGCCTGTTTTGATTGAAGCAAATGCTCATCCTTTGTGATCATTTCATTATTTACTTTTTTTGTGTGTGCAAGCTCCGAAGAGTTTGAATTGCCCCGTAAAAGAGAACTTACTCAGGGAATTGGGGACTAGAACTGAGGGGTGGCTTATAGGGCTTCATTTCTGACCCAGACACTGACACCTAGTGGGCCTTTGCTAACTTCCTGCTGCTGTCAGTTTCTTACATAAATACAGGTATAGGTTGTGTGCCAGGAGGGAGGCCTGCTGGAATTCCAGATACCTGCTGATAATTAGAATATTATCCACGTAGCCCAGTGCGCTGGAACCACGGGACCCTCTCAAACACTCACCTCACACGGTTGTGGCAACAGCGATTGCAGTAAAGCTCCCAGGAGCCGCATGTCTCTGGGCTCGGCAGTGGCAGAGAGTGGCGCTGTCTGCATCCCAGGCGAGAGGCTGCTTGTTTCAAGGTGGAGAAGGAGCTGCTCCAGTGTGCGTGGTGGCCTGCCAAGGGAGTAATTGGGAGGATTGGTCTGGAGATCTCCATCTGACAGCCAGCAGGAGACTTCCTGGGAGCTAGAAGAGATAAGCCTGTCAAGGTGCTTCCTGCTGTTTGGGCCCAGGATTGTCACTGCTGCAAAGCAGGGCTTTGGGCCTCCCAGAGGGGGATCGAGCTAGTCACAGCCTTCTTTCCCAGAGATTCCAGGAACCCCAGACCTCACAGCTGAGCTGTCTGGAACCAGCCTTGTCATCCAGACTCAGATGCCATCAACCTTTCTTCTAGTCTGGCCTGAAGAAAACATTCGTTTTTGAGACACAAGCCTCAGGTTGTTCACCTAGTTTCACCACTTTGTCTCTCAAAAATAGTATGTTGAAGTGTGGGTGAGAATATTGTTTTGTTTTAAGCCTAGATCTTCTCTACTGGCAATCTATCAATCAATTGCCTATAACCAACAGCTGTTAACCTTTGCTGAGAGGCCGTAGAGTGGAGCAGTTAAGAGCAGGCTCTGGAGCCAGAGCACTTGGGTTCCAAGGTCCCCCACGGCCTCTGACTGGGTGACCATTGGGCAGGCTCTTAACCTTTCTGAGCCTTAGTTTCTCCATCTGTAAAATGGGGATGACAGTAGTATCCCCTTCACAGGATCCATGTGAAGATGAAATTAGTGAACACATATAAAACAACTAACAATACTAGTGTTTCTTTATAGTTTAATTTTGAGGACTCGACAGCTGGACTCTTCCATGAGTGAGTTGCCATCCTTAAATTGAGAGCTGATGGGCCTCACCTTACAGAGCTCTAAAAAGGTTTGGTGATGTGTCCAGTGGGAGAACCAGGACAAGAGACATCCTTTGGCTTTAATCCCTTTCTTCACACTGCAAAGCAAAAACGATGCTGTGGATCAACTGCTCACTACTGGGCACTTTATTACCTGGAAGTCTCTATGAACTTGGACTGTCATTTCTTGCCAAGGCAAACTAATTAGTTTTCAGATTGATAAACCCAAGTCACTGGAGAAAGGTGTGACTCACTGCAGCAGACTTTTAGTGCTGAGCATATTTTTGCAGGGCTCCTATGTGTTCATAATGACCGCTGTGTACGGTGGGTGGAGCAGTTCACAGTGAACCGGAATGTTTGCTTAGCAAGAACTTTTTGTTCGCTCACCAGGAGAGATACTGGAGTTTATGGCTGCTTGAGCCTTTCGGTCAGTCCATCCAGGTCAGCTTGTTTCTCTCTGGTGTTTGCTCTTTCCATCCAATTGTTCCAGAGACTAACAAGCCAGTTTAGCAATGACAAGTTTGTTAATAGTGGGGCTCAAGATAAGACAGTGTTAACTCTCTTTGCTCTGAGCGTTTGCTGCTTGTCTTGAGTGATCCAGGGACTTGTCAGCCCTTTGAGTTGACGTGTGAGGTGCTGGGAGTGGGGAAAAGCACTTGGTGTGCTTTCAGCTTGCACATGTGTCCCATGCTCAGTGCTCAGGCTGCCAGCTCCCTGTCCTTCCAGGGAATCCCCCCGCTTCACCCCCCCTTCCTTTGCAGATCATCTTCATGCTGACTCCCATCTAAAGAATAAATGCCTTTGATTTAAAAATACATTTTCTTAGGTGTACAGGAGTTTTAGCTTTTGGTGTTCAGAGTTTTAGCTTTTGCTCAGTCTGTAAATTCACATGGTTTTCGTTGTCCATGTAAATGACCTGGTGTCATGGTTAGGATCCCACATTGGGGTTTCCTGCTGCTGGTAGAGTTTCTGCACTAGGCAGCGTCATCTAACATTGTTAAGCGGATGTGACAGGAGGAAGGGAGGCGCTATCGTGGCTTCAGAGCTTCTCTGTGCTTTCCTGGTGCAGGCTCCCTGAACCTGAGGAGTGTTTGTGGGTGCTTCTGAATGATCCCTGTCATACATGCCCCTCATTGGCCATGAAGAAGCAGAAGTTGATCGTACACACAGATAGGGGACTCCCTCCACGTGCGTCTCTGCCTTTCCATTCATCTTATTAGAGCTGTGCAAACCCTGAAGCATGAATTAACTCAGTCTGTGGCTGATGAATTCAGATTTGCTGAGCAGGCCAATTCAGGAAAGCGTCCTTGATTCCCCTGCTGTTTACAGTGTACAGACACCCTTCCTAAGTGAACGTGGCATTTGTATTGGATGAAGGCCGTAGCTCAGTATGAAACGTGATTACATGTCTACTCTAATCCACTAGCGGCAATGCTTTCCATTTAGGGTGTTTTAAAGGACTTATGTATTGGTAGACCCACAATATCTGGGTCAAAGGCATTTTTAGTTTGAGATGGAAGGTCTGACCCATTAACTTAGGTACCTACCCTCTGGCAAGATGGGGGTCTGACTGCATAATGTTCAAGGAATCCTGCAGCCCCCATGCATATACATATATACACCCTCTGTAGTCAAATGTGCAAAGACTTACTGATAAGCTAATAACCTTGCTACTTGCCATGAGAATTCACAGGTCTGTAATTTTCATGCTTTCAAAAGTTTCACTCTGTATTTTAGAAATGAAAGGGCTAGAATTAATTGGGAGCCTTCTTCCTTCCAAGGGAATATTTGTAAGTATTCTGCACTGCTATGGAACACTATTATCTGTGAGACCTCGTAAGTTGCAGTAGAAGTCACCTTTGATGACATTGTGAAGCATGGTATTATTAGGGTTTTAGATGATATACTGACCCAGCATCAGATGCTACACTCTCACATGGTGAGAGGGTTACATTTCCTTTTACATTCTGTTTAACTGGGAGCCTAGGGGGGAGAAAGTCTTGGTTCCACCATACATTTTGCTCTCTAAAATTTGGTAATCAGCCTCGAGCCTCAGACTGCATGTCCTTGGTGGGTAACAGTAGCAAGGTAGAATCTTAATTACCTGCTTCTTTGCTATATATTTAGTGTTCCTTCTTAGTTATGCCAAGTGAGATAGGCTCTCCATTTCTGGTAGCAGTGTAATGTTCTGTTTATGAAATAAATGATGAAGTATGCAATTTATTAAAGAAACATATTGCATAGTGAATTGTGCAGGTGGATCCCAATTACAGCAGGTTGTCTGCTGGGACACAATTCAGATGATCATGGTGAGCGGTAGGGTGTGATCCTCTCTCACCTTGGAGACACTGCCACCGTTTCTAGCAAAGGCTCACTATTGTTAACCATTCCAGAGGCTTAGCAAGCACCTTTCATACATCTCATTTAATCACCCGAGCAAGTCCCTCAGATGTGGATTATGCATACCCTATATTTTAAAGATAATGAAGTTGATGCATAGAGTGGGTGGCTGATTTTTCCAAGGACACAACACTGGTATGGAGCAGAGCCAGCATTTGAACACATGCTATTTGACTCCAAGCCTGCTACTTCATGCTGATGCCACATTCCATTTCACACTTAATGACACCCTCAGGCAGGTGACCAGGGAATGGAATAAAAGAACACATTCATCATTCCAGTTACTACCTATTGGTAAGTTTAGTTTATTGTGAGGAAAAAGAAAAACACATTAAAAAGGAAAAGAGAGCAAGGAAACACCAACGGCCCCTTAGGCAGTGGAGATTCACTTGCAGTCCTCACACGGCACTGTAATTTCCACTTATTCCTTTTTCCCTTGAAGACAAAGAGAGATGTTCTTGAAATCCCAACTTGACTCATTAGCAGGCTGGATCTCCAAAGCTGTTGGATGTGGAGTGCATTTGCTTGGCTATATGCCAATGTTTATACACTTAGATGAAGATTTCTTAAACTTCGTAGGAGGCTCCCTTTGTAACAAGACTAGATTTAGAGTCCATCAACCACATTCTTACATATTAGCATGAGAATTGCAAGATAATCCATGGTGTCCGTCAATACAGGTGATGTTCAGGCTAGCTGAATGCATTTACTCTTTCTTCATACATTTTCTGGGTGAATTTCAAGAACACCAGGCAAGTTGGTAGATTTTATTAAACCTTCCAGAACATAATTAACTCAGTTTACAAATCGTTAATACAGAAATTCATGATAAATGAGACCACTTAAGACCATTTTATGAGAAAACAGGAAAAGGCAGTTTGTTCATGTTGGTACCATTCTCTGATATTGTGAGAAATAAATGCATGTTTGTCGCCAGCTATTATAACCTTAATTTGAGACATCTCTGAAAGGCAATTACATGTATTTACAGAGATATAACACTGCCGTTTGAGTTCACTGTTTCAACCTAACAGTCTCTTGAAAGAGGATTAGAAAATGGTGCCTTGTCAGTCAAGGATACATTGAGTTGGTTCTGCTTGAATTTCAACATTTTAATATGCCTGTACCTCAACCTAATCCATTTTAGAAAATAAAAAAAAAATATCAATGGTCATTCTCAATCTCTATTCAGTTGCATTTTACTCTGCTCTCCAGGAGCCTTGGAATTTTGTTCCAGGTACTTCAGTTCCAGTTGCTTATACTGCAGAGGTTTATTTCTGGCAGAGTTTTGCAGTGGACCCCCTCCTTCTAGTCATGCCCTGTAACCCCAACACCTCTCCTGAACCATCAGGAATCCTCCTTCTCTCACCAAGCCCTGAGTCTGGGTTCTAGTTGTGTTGCCTTTGCTCAGTTTTCCAGTGCTTCTTGCTCTTTCTCTTCACCAGGCATTGCATAGGCTGTTTCCTGTGTTTGAAAGGTTCTTTCTCCTCATCTTCCTTCCCCTACAACATATGTCTTTCACCTGCATCATGCTTTCTCAGGAAACTACCCTCTACCTATTATCTCATTTATCTATCATCACAAATTTGTAAATGGGAGCACCAGAAGGTAGGGGGGAAGGGGTTAATATTTAAACCTAGGCCATTTTGGCTTCAGAACCTATGTGTTTTCTATCATAGCATACTTCCAGAAAGGAACTTCAGCCCTTCCTGGTCTGACTCCAAAGGCATTGGGAAGCTGTTTCTGCTAGCAGTGGGAATGTATTCAGCCTTGGGGGCACATGACCTGTGGCTATTTGTGCTTCTATCAGGCCATCTGGCTCTTTGCTTTTGAACACTAGAGGTTGGGAAACTAGAAGGTCAGGGAGAGCTGGAAGGGCAGAAATGATGAAAAGACTTTACACAGAAGTCAGCCGTCCTCTGATTCCCTGGGCCTCATCTAGTCAACAGAGTCCCATGGTATGTGGCTTTTACTACAGGATTCAAATACACCCACCCTGGGCACATTTGTGTGAGAGGTGTTGCTGTGAGTGCCAGTGGATCTGCAAGATTTGGAAAGGCTTCCTGGAAGGACTACACTTGGCTTGAGATCTGAAGCACCAGTTAGAGTTATCCAAGAAAGAAGGGTGGATGGACCAGTCAGAGAGAATGTTCCATGCAGAGTGAGACCATTTGAAAAGGCCTCATGGGGCCAGACTGAGGAAGGGCCAGTGTGGCTGGCTTGTAGAGGGTAAGGGAGCCTGATGTGGATGTCAAGGCAATAACAGGGACCAGCTCTCCAATTTTGATCTCCTTCCATCTCATCAGGAAAAGAATGTGATTGGAGCAGGTGTCACAAGTAGTCAAGACTGATTTTAATCCTGCTGGACTTGAGTAGTCCAGGTCAGGTCAGCCTGGATGCAGGTCTCTTGGGTTCTGTCCTGCCCTGCTGCACAGCAGCCATCCTTAGCTTTGCATTTCTGTTATAGTTCGTATCTTAAACTATGGACGTTCCTTCTAGCCAAGTTCACTATGTACAGTAGAATAGGTTGAACACCTGTAAGAGACTTACCAGAAACATTCTGTATCCTTATCAAACTGTAAACCCCATAATGAAGCTATATTTACAAAGAGAGGGAGACACACAGCTTTATCAGGGCTTCTGGATGGCAGGCTGCCCCGTCTTTATACATATCAGAGCTGAAGTCTTGGGCCCAGGTAACATGTCTTATATTTGAACTAATAAGGTTTAGGTAGTGACAAGACAGAGTGCATAATTACAGCTATTTCTTTTTTTTTAAATATATATTTTTATTGTTATTTGTATCTTTTACATTTTGTATTCCCCTTGGGTAACCCACCACCAGTTCACCCGTGATCCATCTCCATGGTCCCTTGTGTTCTTTTCTATTCCATTTTGTGCCCTTATCCTGCCCCTCCCCCTAGCCCCCCCAAGTGTCTCTCTCCTATTTGGTTTCCCTATAGTCCTGTTATAAGTGAAGCCATTCGATAGTTTTCTCTTTCTTTCTGGCTTGTTTCGCTGAGTATGATCCCCTCTAATTCTATCCATGTCGCTGCAAATTGCATGTGCTTGTCTTCTTTGAATGCTGAATAGTATTCCATTGTGTATATGTACCACATCCTCTTGATCCAGTCATCTATTTTTGGACATCTGGGTTGCTTTCATACCTTTGCTATTGTGAACAGTGCCGCAGTGAACATACGGATGCATGTATCCTTCTGGATTAGTGTTTTTGTGTCCTTTGGGTAGATTCCCAAAAGTGGTATTGCTGGGTCGTATGGAAGCTCCATGTTGAGCAGTTTGAGGAATTGCCATACAGCTTTCCATAGTGGCTGGGCCAATTCACATTCCCACCAGCAGTGTAGAAGATATTTCTAATTTATGGATTTGTCAGGAAAAACTCTTATTTTGGGTTCAGAGATCTATGGATAAAGATTTATCGCTCTACCATGAGTGATGGGAGTGTTCAGCCTCTGTACTTTTTCCATCATTTCCCTCCTGAGTGTTTATATTTCTTGCTGTTTCCATTTGTGTTTCTATCTTTGGGGTAGAGTATTTCTGAAGTTGAATTGGTGTTTTTTTTTTTTTTTTGCAAAAAAGGTAAAAGCATGGTGTCAGATATCAAAATGAATATGTTAATGATTTAATTATACTTCTTAATCAATGAAGCAGGCAGATGTGATAGCCACTTCAAAAGAACAGGCATATTTATAGATCAGGAATATTAACATAAATGTGCAAATGGAAGCAAAACATTTTTTTTCCCCACAGTGGGAAAGAAAAGTCAATTGAACCTTTCTTGGGCAAGGCAGACTTTACATGTCTATAGGCAAGAATTATTTGCATTGCTAGCAATTATCTGTAATTTGCAGAATGGTACCATGTCTTCCATACAACCAGAATCAGATAACCCAAAGGGCTGTTTTTCTAGACTGACAATCTATCCTTTTCTGTAAAACCACAATTTCCAGTCTGTTGCTGGGTTGTTGTGTCTCTAGCACGTTCGTGAATATAGGTAAGCTTCTGTTGTTCCAGTCAATATTCAAGATGAGGACAAGATTTCTTTTGGATAGTTAAGTGGCCTTTGGTACGTGGTTTTTTTTCTATTGGAGGAATGAGAATCTGGACCTTTTCAAAGGCAACAGTAATTGGTTGATTGAGTAAGAGTGAGATGCAGTGGGGGGCTCCGAGGGAGGGACCTGTAAGACAGAGTGGATTTTATGCTTAAATCATTACACACTTCCTGTGTGACCTTTGAGCTTGCCATTTATCTCCCCGTGTCTTTGAGACAGGAAAATACATATTATTTGTAAAGTGCATTGAGGTTCCCTGATGAAAGGTACCAGTTAACTGTGAAGTGGTATTATTAATTTGTTCAGCTTTGCCCTTTGTATTCCTGCTGGGATTTTGATGCCCTGGGTAGATTTGTCTTCCATCTCTTCTCTCTTCCCACCAATAATTTCCAGTGTGGCAGGTGGGTCCCTCACGCTGGGATTAAGTATTTTCTGTGGCAGCTTTGGAATTTTTTCTATTTATGCTATAAAAATCTGATTTAAAAAAGCCTAAAATGTCCAACCCAGTTTCTTTACTTTCCTTAAAAATGTTTAAGTAGTTGATGAAATCAATTATTCTAAATGCAGCAGAGTATCACGTTGTCTTATAATACTTGCTATAAATTCAAAATTAGTCATGTCAAGGCCTAGGGAAATTCTTTGGTGCTGCCTTCTCTAACATTTGCAATGTAATACTCTGTGTGTTTTATTCAATTAGCTGCAAGTAACAAAATTGACTAGAAGTGAGATGGCAGAAAGTGGCTGGAAGACTTATTTTTCCTTTTAGCTGGGATGCTTTAATGATTTTATTATTCCCTAGTTTTCCCCATGGGCCAAGGTAAAATTCTTTTGCACATTAAGTCATGTGATTCTTAATTTTTACCATACCAAATCCTATATTCCTTACTTCAATTGTTGACTTGCTTTAGGTGACCCATTATGAAAGGGCTCATTGTTTTTGTCTTCACCGTCATGGCAAGTTTCCATGATACTCAGATAAGGCTGGATTTTGGAGATGCTTTGCCTGTTCTCTTCCAGGCAAATGCTGCAGAGAGGAGCAGCTGTGGTATTTCAATCCAGTGCACTGAGGATTAGCTGCTTGTCAGGATACAGTGCTAGGACTTGATTACACCTTACACATTCATCACTGTACTTACTTTTGATAGATTATTTCCCCAGTCGTTTTAGCCACACTGATTATCTGCTTCTCAATTCCTAAGGTTTTTATGATCTCTCCTACTGATAGTTCCATTTAACCATACACAATCTGATATGATTGTCTGTCTATTTGTTGGGTATTCACTTTGTCTCCCCATGAGAAATACATATTCATTAAAGGAGAGAATCATATTTTATGTTTCTCTTTTGTTCTCTCTAGCACCTAGCATGTGGCCAGAGTCACCACAGGTGCTGAGCAAATTCTTTTCATTTTCACAAATGCAAATAGCATTGGGTAGACTTGCTTTAAGTTATGTAGATTGTCACAAAAGTATACAACAGAGCTTGGTGATTGTATACCTATAATCAGTAGGGCTGTCTTGAGACATAAGCCATTTTGAAATGGAGTAGACATGGAGTGATTTAATTGAATGGGCAAGCTCTTTCAATAAGTGAAAGATTATAACCCCTTTAATTGTTTAGATGAGCGGAAACATATCTCTAATATTCTTTTTTCCCCTTGGATGAACTCTTAGTAACTGAAAGATCTCAGTAGATTGTGATAACTGTAGGTTTCAAAACAACTATGAAAATCAGTATGAAAATCTCTCATTGCTCTGTGGTGTTTGGGTTCAAGTGTGGAAGCAGGGGGAAGTTAGGAGAATAGTGTGAGAATCTGGTGAAAGGTGATGGTGTCTTGGACCTAGTTGGATGCAATAGTAAGAAATGTGAATCTATTTAGAGGGTAGACCAGTTACACAGATAAATGACCAAGGCCTTTTTGCTAATTCTTGAAGTCCAGAGAATGAGTCCCAGAAGGAATGCTTCTCTCAGTTTAGAGAAGCTTTCTCTCCCTGGAGGCAAGTTGTCTGGGGCAACTCTTGAGTACTGGTGTCTCTGTGGTTGTTTGTCCTAACTTCTCTGATGGGTTAGCATGTGGACTATGTGATCCTCTAAATTTATTCCTCTCCTTGGGGAGGAGGGCCATTCAGAAATTTAAAAAATGCTTTAGCTAACCTACAGTCCACATCTACCCCTTTTTCTCCCCCTTCACCCTGACCCCAGCCCCATCACCATGGAAAAACTGTGAAGGTGCAGGGTCTGTGTTTTGCAGTAGTTGAGTCTTTATTGTGAGGAGCTAGAGTCTGACCCCTGCAGAGCAGAGGTCCAGAGGAAGGATTTCTTGTTAGCATTTGGCCGGGAGCATGGCCCTGCAAACATTGCCCAAAGATGGCTCATGTTCGTAGCTCCTTGCCCCCTTCTGTCCTCTCCTGATGGAGGGAGGGCCACTTCCAGGAGAAGGAAAGACTCTGTAAGGCCAGGACAACTTGCTGAGGAGATCTCAGCAGAGCCCAGGACACAGACAGTAAAGAAATGGCATGAACCTTGTGGCAGGCAGACACCGCAAGAAGGAGTACTTGATTATCAGAGTCCCAGCTCTAGGCAATGGGATATTGGGACAAATACCCAAAAGTCAGTTTCCTCACCTATAAAGTAGGGATAATAATTCTTCACTCATAAAATGTTCTGTTGGAATTAAATGAATTAATGTAAGTAAAATGTTTAGAATAGCGCTTGCCACAAAATATGCACCATATACCTGTTGCCTATTATTTATATCACATTGCTAATTTATTATTTAATAGGGTGTACTTTTATTACATTAAGTTATTATGTAGGTATTATGTCATTAGTATACCCCCAGGTCAGGCCCACTCACTAGCCTTTTGATAACACCTTGGTTCAGGTGAGTTACTGGATCAGTCTGTGTGAATCCTACACAGACTTCACTCATCCAAATTCCTCAAGTTTTGTATTTCCTTGCTGAGCCTGGAACTGCATAGGAATTTCATATCCGTGAGCTACAAACCTGTGGTGTCTGTTTTAGAGGTGAAGCAATTGAAACGCAGAGGATAAAGAAGCTTCCTTCCTCCCCAGGTAGGGTTAAAATCAGGTTCCCTGACAGCATGCCCAGCCCCTCTGCCATCAGGGCTCAAGGTGCCAGGTCAGCAAGTGTCTCCTTGTATTTGCCCTATGCCCAGTGCTCTGTGGGGAACTCTGAGGTAGTTACTCTCAACCTGGGTAAAGACTCTGCATGTGCAAGTCTGGAGCCAGGCCTGGGCTCTGCCTGTTAGCGGGCACCTCCAAGAGCTTCCAGAGCAGGTGGCCTCAGAGCCGATTCCGGGGGTGAGGTCCGGAGGATGCCCTTGGCTCTGGAAGGGTCTGATGGCGGTGACCACCTAGTTAAGTGAAAAAGCATAGTAGGTGCTAGTTCTGTGCATGTCTGCTGCGCTTGTTCTGTGAAGCAGCCCAGTTAGCCTGTGAGGACCGTGATGCATATGTTGTCTGTGCTCAGAGAAGGAGGAAGTCGTGACAGACAGGAGTGTCTAGGAGAAGCTTCGGGAGTAGGACTTCTCAGACTGGTAGTGGTTTTGAGGGGGTCTAGCTACCTACCACGCAGTAGCCAAAACTTGAGAGACAAGAGTTGGTGGAAGGGAACCAGGTTTAATCAAGCACGAGCAAACCTAGGGAAGTGGCAGATCACTGTCACGAGGTCCACCAAACTGGCGAGAAGCAGGGACTTAGATGGAGAGAACCAAGGAAGGGGAAGCTGAAGGATCTGTTGGGATTTCAGAGCAATGGTCAGGGCTTTCCAGGAAGTGGTTTTATACTCCTTTTTCTTCCAAGTTTGATCCTGTCTTTATCTGCCATGGGGCTGGTAGGAATGGTGTTTACCATGGTGAGGAGGCTATGGCTTAATCCTTGTCTTACTTCTAACTTTATCTTGGTTTCATCTGATCTTGCCTGGTTTTCTGGTTTTGTCTTAAGAAAAAGATAAACCAGAGCAGAGCATGGGCAGGGCAAAGACAAGGAACTTATGACTACCAGGCTGATGACAGTTCCCTCCTCTGTCTGTGTCCTGCTCTTCATTCTTGAGGGGCAATGAATGAAGGTCCATTTTCTAGAACTACTTCCTGCTGAATTGGGGTGGAGGTTTGGGGGCCCAGAGAGAAAGAGAATATTTCACTATCTAAATTAAAATACGACTGTTGTCACAGGGTTATAATTCCAATTGTTGGTATCCTTAAGTTATAATTATTTGCAAGTTTTAATTTCTCCAGCCTTTTGGAGACAAGGGGTACTAATAATTCACCAGACAGGGGCAAAGATCAAAAGAAGTTAGCATCTTCGATTGATCGGACCAAGTAAGGGGTCCATTCATCCAAGTCAATTAGAAAAGAGTTTATAATAGGAGTCCAGGACCAGGATTCAATATTTTCAAGGTGGCTCACCTCTGAGTAGCCCTTCTTTCTCTGTGTAGCCCCCCGCTTGCCTTGGAGCTCATCTCAAGTTTGTTGTTGTTACTTACCTGTAAATATAACTTTCATCAGAGAGAAAGTTAGTTTTTTCCTTTTGTGTTCTTTAGGGTCTAAGAGCAATTTGACCATTTAGCTTCAGTTACAGTAGGGCTTAGAATGTGGAGAGGAAGGGGCGTGGTTCAGAGGGGAAGGATGATGGCTTGCTGTGGAGACTTCTACTGGCACATTTCCCCACTCTCTCTGGTGAGCTGAAGACCTTCTCTTCAAGGTCAGTGACTTTTTCACATTGTCTTTCTCTGCTATCAGCAGAATCCTTGGAGGAAAGATGGCAGGTGGTGTAACCTCATCATTTAGTAAGAGTGGAGGAATGGGGCTTGCATAAATGGGTTGGACCTTGGCAATGCTAGGTCTCCCCTGCCATTTTCTTTTTCCTAGAGAGAAGCATGCTCCTCTCGTCTTGCTCTTCTGATAAGTAATGATGGTTGCCCACTGTAGGCTGCTAAGAACCTTCTGCAGAAGTGAGTGCTGTACAACTGTTTTGTGGTGGTTTGATGTCTTTTGCTTGTGAGTAGCTTGACCAGGAGTGCCAAGTTGAAGGTCAACCCTATGTACTTTCCCCTTCCTTCTTCATCATCCATCTTCCTAATGTTACCTTTGCCTCTGACTCATGTAACACCTTAGGCAAATTAATTCCTTACAGGGTCCCAGTTTTCTCCCCTAAAATTATTGTCCAGGATAGAAGACCTTGATAACTCCTTCCCAGACTTATATTGAAAGATGTTTTTTAATCCTTAGAAAAATCATTGGCTTTGAGAAAACTTCTTTTTTCACTATGACATAGGAAACTGAGAAAGCAAGAGTCCAGATTTCCTGGATTTGTTTTTCTTCGAACTTCCTGTTAGACTGGAGATACTCAAGAAGTCAAGAAGAAAATCCCGAAGCCCAGGCCATTCCCTCAAATGTTAGCTCATGACTTCTGGTTGGTAAAGACTCTTTGAGATCAAAGCCATGGGTAGGAGCCACCTTCAGTGTAGTTGGTAGTCCCTGAAAGAGATTCCGTGGTGATAAACCCCTCCGTACATAAGAAAATTATTGCCATGGTTTTGCACTGAAGCACAGGTCTGAACAGGAACCTCATGATTAATCACTGGGTGTGATCTACAGAGGACGTAACAAACATCAGACTTCCATCTAGCAGGAGACAATCTCCTGGAATGGGGAAAACCTTGGCAAGCTCAACCCCACCCCTGTTTCCCTCTTTCTCACTTCTTTTCTCAGCTCCTCTACTTGCAAAGCTAACCAGGAGATCATTTCCTTGGCAGTGAGGCTTACCATCCACTAGTAACTAACAGACCAAACTTACTCAGTTTCCTCTGACAATTGATAATGATCAATCACCTGTGCTCTCCAAAAGCCTGTACAGTTGCCTCCTTTTTGTGTCTCTGGGACAGCACAGGGAGCCAGGATTAACCAGTGAGGGGTTGTGACACCCAGGGCACTTGTGTTCATGCTTTTGGCTCATGGGCTGCCTTTACTGGGATGAAATAGTGGGCCTTCCTCTAGGCATGGCTCAGCAACTCAACTAGTGCCTGTGCTTTATTGGGCAATAAATTAATACAGAGCACTGCCAAAGAAACAGATAAATGGATAGGACTGCAAACAATCTTAACAAGGAAAATGGCTTTGTTTCTCAGTACATCATTTAATGATTAGCTCAGTTATTATGTAGGTTCCTTGATTGGGCATGGGGGAGGGAATCCTGATTAAACACACTTTGGGGAGGAACTGTGTGGGCATTCTCACCACATCGGGGGCTTTGGCAAAGTAGGGGATATTTGTTTAGGGTTCTGGGTTGTGGGAGTAACTCATAATTTCATCATGTATGGTAAAAACTATGCCCGGAACCCATGAATAGTGTGTGGCTCATGGTTGGATGTACCTGCAGTTATAATCAGGAGAGTCACACTTGAAAGCATTAGGAGAAACCTTTTATGATTTGTCATGGTCATTAACTGCATCCCACCATTAATAATGTTGAGCAGGCACAAGAAAGGAAAAGACAGACTCTGTGAGAGGAAACTTCTAATTTACAATGCAAATTTTGCCAAGTCCAGAGAAATTCTAGATGTCATCAAAAAGGAAAATCTTCAAGACTCAAGAGAAAGGTAGCAGAAAAGAAAGCTCTTCCTTTCCTGTAAGTTCCTGCCAGCATCAGATGGTGCATGTTTTGTCATCACTAATTTCTAGAAAGGCTCTCTCCCCCCATTAGAATTTCAGCTGCATAAGAGGTCTTTGTTCTCTGCTCTACCCCAAGTGCTGGGAATATCACCCAACATATAATTGCAGGTTGATAAATATGTGTGAACGCATGAATTATAAGAGAACTGTTTTCCACTCTGCAAATTCTACTGTTATTCCTACACAGCTTTACTATGCTTCCGCCAGCTCCTTCCCTGACTGTTCGGCTTGAATGATGATTCCCTCCTCCCCTCACCTGATGTTTAAGTCTACTTTTCTTTTTTATTGGAAATTGAGTCCTTGCTTTGGGCCATCTTTTCTGTTGTCTCAGCTTGACATTAAACTCTTTTAGTATTGATCTTTTTTTTATATCCATTCCACAAACCTTTTCAGGTAGCTATAAAGTTTTTATCTGCATTTCTCTAGGAATAGATGAGTTACATAAATGTGAACTCAATTCATCTTGCAAGTGTAATAGCTTATCATAATAGACCCTTCATTATAACAAGTATATTGGAAAATAATTTGGCCTTTATGGGATTTTTTTCTCTTCATTTGATTGGTCTGTATGCTTAATCGTACAAGCACTCAACTTCCTACAGGAATTGAATTTATATTTGCATATGGCCAATCTACTGATTTTTGTTTGAGAAAGACAGAAAGAGAAGAATGGGAAGGAGGCAGGAGAAAGGAGAATAAAAAGATAGAGAAAGAAAATATGGTATATTTTACATCCATTACTTACTTAATTATAAGTTTTGAGGACTTATTTACAGTTATCTTAGATAAAATATTTCCAAAAATAAGGGCCATAAGATTTGAAATTGGAGAAGAGGGTAGACAAGTAGGTGCTTCTTCTGCCTTAGGGAATGTGTCCTGGTGAATTTTGATAAAGGGAACTTTGTAAGCTTCTTCGTCTTTGGTGCTTATAAGGTTTCCATGTGTCTCTTCTTGGTAGGGGGTTTAGAAAAATGGCAACTCTTGGCTAAGGAATTACTTCATTGGAACAAATCACTCCCAATAGAAATGTGTTTACTAAGATACGTGCCATTTTAAATGTAGTGTGTTGTACCTCTGGCAAAGAGTCTAAAAGATGACTCAAAGCTTTTTTGAAACACTGCCATATAATTAAAGAAAACCAACTTAATGATCTAACATTTAGCATTATTCTTTACAGTTTTGCTCTTGGACTGGAAAATAGTTTCAAAAATAGCTTCATTTAATTAGAATGTGAAACAGAACACACATATGCATATAGACGTATGTGTGTATTTACTTCATTTTGCAAATTATTATTTGTAGAAATAGTCCACTATGTTTGACCAAGAAAATTAATTTAAGGACTTGGTCTGTATCTCTCCTGTTCATTCATCAACAAGTATTCATTGAAGATGTGCCTTATACTGGGCATTAATGGGTTCACAGGAATATTTAGGGTACAAATTTAGGTACGAATGTAACATTTAGAGTACATTTTCAGGGGACTTGCAGGGTAGTTGGGAAGACTAGACACATACACAAGATTAGTTAGCCAAATTTATCAAGGAGTAGGAAATGGACTAACCTCAAAATGAGAAGAATGAAATGCATTTTGGAATATCCAGCAAAGAGAAGCAGGGGAATCTGTACATCAAGGAGGGCATTCATGCATGCATTCATTCATTCATTCATTTGTTCGTTCATTCGTTCGTTCACTCAGCAATTCAATGACTACTATGTTCAAACACCGATCTGGATATTGGGGAATATGGCAAGAACAACACAGAAAAGGTTTCTGTCCTTACAGTCTACCTTCTCTGAGGTTAGAGAAGCAATCAACAAGTAAAAAAAATAAAGTGATTTCAGGGAACAATAAGCCAAGGGAGAGGGTGAAACAGCATGAGGCCATTGGCCGGCACTGTGTGTATTGGTGTGCATGTACACACTCAGTCACACACACGCCACAGCTCTGAACATGATAGTCAGGAAAGGCTTCTCAGAGGAGCTGGCCTGAGCTCTGACCTGGGTTAAGGAGAGGGAGCTTGTATAGTGTGGCCTCTGTCCTTGCCTGGGAGGACCAGGAAGATATGGTTTAGACAATGGAAGAGTCAGGTATTCTGGAACATGTTAGGCTATCTGAGTTCTGTTCTCCCCAGTGCACAGGATCACAGTGTTTTGCATAAGGTAAGCTCAGCAACTATTTCTCAAGTGAATCAGTGAATGATAGTGGCAGCCAGAAGTTTATAGGTGAGAGATTTCTTTGCACCTTCTGGTAAGATCATTCTGGAATGAAAGTTATCAGTGTGCCGAATGACAGCTATAATCCTGAACATTTATTTAATATTATTTATAGAGGTGGAAGACTGTGTCTTGAGTGCTTTATAAATATTAGCTTCTTTAATCCTTATCACTCATGGAGGCAGGCATATATTCTTCTTCCTCCCGTCTGACAGTTGCGGAAACCAAGACAGAGGGATCTGTTCTAGATTGCTCGGTTGCTAAGTTTCTCCATGCAGTTAACCCTTAACCATCATACTTCCTTTCCGCAAGAGGAGGGAGCCCACCCATGGCATTTTGGACCTCTCCTGGAATCCTCACTGTGGACTAGTAGAGAGAGAGTGGGGTCCATTTCAATTGGTTAAGGGGTGGAGAGCTTCGTAGGGTGGACGTGTCATGTCAGTTCTGTGCCTCCAAGTGGCACCACTAGCCACATGTTGGTTGTCTTTTGGGCACCTGAAATCTGGCTAGTTCCATGGAGAAACCAAGTTTTCAAATTTTAATTAATTTAGTTAATTTCAATATCAAACTCAAAACTGAAGCAATATATATAAAATATTCTGGTAAATACAACTTCATCATTTCAGTCGGACTTCTCACTGTATATAATTGTTGCCGTCTTACTGTGGGTGGGGGAGGCACACAGATCATTTCTAGTATCTCATTAATAATTTTTAATATTCATTACACTTTGAAATATGAACATTTTGAGTTAAATATGAAGTATTTTAAGTATGAATCTCATTTATTTTTTAAAGTGTGACCATTGAGAAATTAAAAATTACAAATTGACTTGAATTCTCTTTCAATTGGGAAGCACTAGCCTCACATTGACCCTCATGCCCCTGGAGAGGGTACTTGAAGGCAAGGGAAATACCTGTCTGCTTCAGTGGCATGGGGCTGTTATCCCTAAGACCCGTCCTCCCTCATTCCAGTCCACAGTTCCCAGGACCAACATGTAACCTTGGGTTTTTCAAATGAAACATCCCAACATAGAGATTTGTGGGAATCCATTCATGCCACATGGCCCTTGTTTTGCTCAAAATGATGTGGACTTGGCTAAAGTTAGAGGATCTCTAAACCATATCTTCATACCTTCTGCCCTTGCCTCCTCCTTGAGAGACTAAGGCCTGTTTGCTGTGGGCAGAGAGGAGTTTTCCTCCCAGCCCCAAGCTTGATTGAAGGGCTAGACCGCACACGTGGACCTAGAGGTGCCAAGGAGCAGAGGGGGAGATAGCTGTGCTTGTTAAAGGGACCCTGCAGTGCCAGGGACAGTATGCCAAAGTGATTCAGGCTGCTGAAATTCAGGCAGCAACAAGTGCCAAATCAGGGCTGGGCCCTGTATCAGTCCTAACCGTCACATGTCATCTGTGTCCCCCCACATGTGACCCTCCTGCTGCCTCCGTGTTGGCTTTGGTTACAAGGACAACTATGCACATGTGTGGGTGACAAAGGGCTCCTCAATGACCCGTTCTTCCAGGGCCACCTAAGTGGGGACATTGGAGAACCATGTGTTTCCTCAATTGCCAACTGATCCTGACTCTCTGTATTGGGCTTCCTTTATTCAGGCCCCTGCCTGTCTGCCATCCTGCTGCCTTCTTCCTTAAGATTCCTGCCAGTCACTGCTCAGGTGGCCAGGTTTTCAAATACCTGTAACACTGGTCAACACATTTTTACAAAAGTGCTATCACTGAAATAAAATTAGTCATTTCCTATCAATTTGTATGTGCTCAACACGAATATGACAGTCAAATTCTAATTTTGGCTCTAGTTTTTTTTGTAATCTGCAATAAATGATGATGTTTACATCACGGAATGCATGCCAATTATAATAGGCCTATGGTTAATACCTGTAAAAAATCAAGTCATAGACTACTTCTTAGATTTCTTTGCTTGTCTCTTGTACAGCTGTTCAGGAGCATCTCTGGGGGAGTGTCCAGCAGTAGTCAGCCAGCATTGTAGTGGACCATTTTCCCTGGTATCTTTGTTCCATTGATGAGATATCTTGATGAAAACGTTCGCCATGTTCATCACTAACCTTGGCAAACACCATCCAGGATAAGAAGGGAGGCAGCAAGCTTCCTCTGTGAAGATTCACAGTGGGTTGACATCCAGGTCTACCTTGTGTGGTGGTGTGTTGTAGTCCATCCTGTTCGGTCTAATGTTTTCCTTAGAAATAAGAAAACAGTTCTCAGTTGTTGATTCCAGTTTGTTGGCATTCTGTAGAGGAGTTTTGCATCTGTGTTCATTGGATATATTGACCTGTAATTTTCTTTTATTGTAGTGTCATTATCTGACTTTGGTGTTAGGGTAATACTGGTCTCATTAAATGAGTTTAGAAGTTCCCCTCCTCTTTAATTTTCTAGAAGAGTTTTAGAAGGATTGGTGTTAATTCTTCTTTATATGTTGGTTCTCTGGTCCTGGACTTTGCTTTTTATTTCAGCTTCAATCTCCTTACTTGTTATTGGTCTGCTTGGATTTTCTTTTTATTCATGATTTAGTCTCAGTAGGTTGTTGCTTCTAGGAATTCATCCATTTCTTCTAGCATATGACACAGATTCAAACCCTCAGAGGTTGGATTGTTCTTTTCACAAGACCAATTTTGAGACAAAGTTGTTTCAGATGCCCCGCCAGACTGCAGATGACTCTTCCAACAGCCCCAAGATCTGGCTTTAACGGACTGCTTTTGATCCCACATCTTAAGATTCATTTTCCTCTTCATTATCAATGACTCAGTTGGAGTGGATCAACCCTCATCATCTTGAACAACTTATAAGTCATGTTCAGTGCCATCATCTAGGTACCACAAGGATCATGGAATGGCTACCAGCTTCTCTCAGAAAATGTTTTATACTGTATCAACAACTTAAGTGTGGGCATTCCTGGGAGGTGGTGGGGAGAGGAGAGGGAGGTGGTTTGTAAGAAATATGGAGGTGTTGGACATCATCATTCACCACCTGTTGTTCTATCAAGTATGTCAGATTATTAAGCAGAGAACAAGAAGTTTGGGAGTAGCTGTAAGAAGAACACTACAAATTCTGATCTGGACTATCCCATCTTCTTCTGGATATTTAGTAGCCAATGTGTTAGGTTATAGTAGATTTTTGTGAGGTTTCTAGTGTGCCTTAAATTGGATGACTGTTCTTTCTTGTCAACACAGAAAGCTTTTGAGAGTGAAAAGGGGTGCTTTTAATAATTATTCAATGACATCAGGAAAACTAGAAAATATAGTCACCCTAGACATATAGACTTAGCACAATTTCTGTTGTCAAGAAGCTTCCAGTCTTGGCTTATTAAAGTGGCATGCCTTCCATGGTGTTTCAAGCAGGGGATCTCCTGCATCTGCTTGTACACCCCAGTTAGGCCATCTCAGTGCTACATGTTCATCCCATTGTTGGATGATTCTCATTGTTAGATCTGGACTTCATAGAAGAATTTCCAGGCCTCCCTTATGGCCTAGGGGTTAAGTCTCAGAAATAGCACCCTTACAGCCTGAGTTCGATCCCCAGCCAGGGAACTAACCCACATGCATAGCAGACCTCTCCTGTTTCACCCTCTGCTCCCTTTAGCAATTTATTTCAGTAGACCTGCCTATTCTCTTCCCCTCTGTCTCTGGTGTCCCCTGTACATCTGACCTATACCCTAATTCTTCTACTTAAAAATAAATAAAATCTTTAAAAAAATAGAAAATTTTCCAATAAGGGGAAATATGCTAATAATATACATAATGAAGCAGTGAATAGACAATTTCTGTGAAGAAGGTGGCTTATGGCTTGGGGGACAATGGCTACCACTTTTGCCCCCATTTTGGAGGGTTGGCACCATGACTATCCAAGAAAATCTTCCAGCCTTGGAACTCAGAGAAAACTGATGGAACTCCTCAGAGTTCCACATGGGGAGGTGTGCTGGGGTGGTGGTGGGGGGTGGTAATTCTAGAATACTGGAGGCCGCATGACTCCCCAGTTCAGGAAATGCTTTTGTGTCCCAGATTAAAAGAACAAGGCAGAGAGCTTCACCTTAATTTGAGGCACAGGTTTTCCTGTTCCACAAGATTTAAGTGCCCTGTGCCTCAGTTTCTCCATCTTTTCAATGGAGCAGCAGTGGGGGAAGGTAATTAGGGAAGGCCAAGTTTTGTCACTTCATGATGTCTAAATGACTTGATTTTTCAATAGAAGAAACAAACAGGGAAGGGGAAAGGAAAGGGGCCGGTGGTCAAGGTTAAAAAATGTCCGCCCATTCTGTGTAGTTGAAGTAGTTTTGGCAAAATCTAGAATGGCAACTTTACATGCCAAATGTGGCTGTTTCTGGAGAGAACTACTCCAGCAGACCAGCATTCTTATGCAGGTCAGTTAGTGCAGAGCACACACGGAAGCCAAATAAATTACTGCTAGAAGTTTCTGGCAGGGGGTGGAGCCTGAACAAAGGGCTTTGGTCTGTCTTCCCTGTCTTAGACATGTCAGGGGAAAATAGGCAGAGACCTGACCTTTGGCTCCTTTGTTTTCAGAAGCCATGTAGGTGACCATTCTCTTCCCTGCAACGAAGGAAACCTTGTTCATTGGTGGTACTTTTCAATCATTTTGGAAGTGACGTTTCGTCAGCTACACCTTTACAAGTTTTATAATCCTGGGTGAAAGTATGTCTTCAGAAATCAAAGTCTACATATTGAAAGTGGGTGTTTTAATAGTTTTATTAGCAGCAGTGATATCATGTCTAAATTCCAGCGGGTACTTTTCTATGGAGAAGATCTATCAAATTAATTAAACAAAACCAAAACATCTTGCTGGCAATATCTAGTCCTAGAAGTAAACTATGAAAATGATTTTGAATGATATTTTGAGATAGCATTCTTATCAATTTTCTCTCTTTTGGAAGTCTTTAAAATTTATAAGTATTTTAATGTACTTTTGTTCAAATAGTGTACACCTAGAATAATCAACTTAGATGTTTTTATATTTACATTCAAAGAAGACAGCGTATTTTGAAAGGATACACTTGGTAAATTTTGATAGTTTAAAATGCTGATCCCCAAAATATGGTCCCTGCAGCATCAGCATCACCTGGAACTTGTTAGAGATGAATATTCTTGGGCTCCCCCAGACTTACTGCTCAGAATCTCCAAGACGAGGCTCAGCTCTATGTATTTTAAGGGGCCCCATGGATAATTCTAGCCTTAATCAAGTTCTAGAACCACACTTAGATTTGGGCATAGATGTCTTGAAAGATTTTTGATGCTGGAAGCCTTATCTTGGCATCTGTCATACTGCTCTGCACAAGCAGGCAAACTAGAGTTCAAGTTCTATAAAGCAGTTCTGTGCCCCCTGCCAACTCAACCTGAATCTGTCGTGGCACACAATTACTGTGTGCGTTAATGAATGAGGTAGATACATGTAGAATGGAGTAGAGAGTTCACAGGAATAAATTCTTGTGCCTAAAGATCTTTTAATGGAATGGATGGGGAGGGAATCCAGTAAACGGGCTAGGACTATGTTGGAATCATGACCAAATTACCTTAATGGAACCCCCCAAACCCTGAGAAGGTGATGGCCGTAGAAATTGAAAACTTGGGAAACCCACACAAAAGCTTGGCAGATGCCCACCTCAGTTCAGATTTGTCCTCCATAACTATGTTGAATGTCTTAAAAATGGAAAATAAAACAAATTCTTCTGACATTTTCTGGTCCCTCCCTTTCTGAAGTGCTCACGGCTTGTCCATCTGGCACACGAAGCCACCCTGAACAGCAGATATGTGCTCTTCTGCTTTTTCAGTGGCCTTGAAAAGACAAGTGCATTCCATACCCAGGTAGTCCCCTCTTTTCTCTTTTCCAAGTAAGTGTGAGGTTGAGAAAGGCAGGAAAGCTGGTGTTACCTGCCCCTGCTCACGTCCCCAGCGTTCACACCCCATCTAAGGTGACGTGAAGAACAACTTTGTGCTCAACGACTTTGGACTCCAAAAACTTTGGCCAGCACCCCAGGAGCCTTCAGGACTGAGCAGCAGCATGGCTTCAGGAAGAAGGTCACCCTGAAACTCTACTTTTCATTGATGGTGGGAGCAACTTGTAGGAAAGGGAATCAGAGTCATATGTGCATCCTTCTTGACATTGAAAACTATCGTATTTGTTTGAAAGAAACTGTAGCTAAATGCAAAATAAATTCACTGAAGTTAAGACAGAAAGGATTAAAATCCCCAAAATCTCATGTGCCAGTCAAGGTGGAGCTGGTGATTTTCTCAATGTCTCCAGGAAACCAAAGCTTTGGCTCCCCTATGCAGTGTGATTACCCTCTGATCCTCTGTGGGCGGCAGGGAGATTCATGAGACTTTGCAGAAAGTGGGTCCGCAGCTCGGGCTGTGTTCCAACCTCTCTAAATTTGCAGCTAAGAGTGTTTGGTAGGCACCCACTCCCACTTCCAGGCAACCATTAATTTCTTGTGTTGATGTTTGTGCACTGACCCTGCCTTCTGATTT
The DNA here is from genome assembly GCA_004024925.1 of Scalopus aquaticus. NCBI lineage: Eukaryota > Metazoa > Chordata > Mammalia > Eulipotyphla > Talpidae > Scalopus > Scalopus aquaticus. The sequence goes on along the minus strand of PVIJ01016644.1, from coordinate 7,698 downwards.
CCAAGGCTGTGGGAACAGGTATTTGTGAGTGTGAAGAGTGCTAGCTTGTGAAGTTTTCTACTTCCTTTGGGAAGGGTTGCTTAATGTTTAAGAATTTCATACTAAATATAAAAAGAAAAAACATTTTCTCTGAGGTTAGGGGAAGAGGAAGAAATGACAGATGTGGACAAGCTCGTGCCTTTTCTTTGTAGACCTGGATATCAACCCACTGTGAATCTTAACCGAGGAAGCTTGCTGCTTCCCTTCTTATCCTGGATGGTGTTTGCCAAGGTCAACCCATTGGTTATGATCAGCAGTCATTTCTACAGAGCATGTAGAAACCACACCTGTGAACATACACCTCCATGACCAAGTCCACGTGGGGCGGATACTGATTCTGAAGACTGGTCAGTGTCCTGTAGTCAACTGAATGACTGTTTATCATCTTGGGTCAGCTCCCCTGACTGAGGGCCTTGGTGGTTCTGCTTTCTAGGATGCACTGATAATCCTTTTTAAAAGCAATGTCTTTGGTGGCAAAATCAGTACTGCTGATGATGGAAATACTAGGCTGAGACTTTAAGATCCCAAGAACCCAGTGAAGGGTTGTGACCAAGTCGTTACTGCAGCTTGGCCTTGAGTTTTAGACCTGGAGTTCATATATCCTGTATCTATTTCATGGCCTTCTAAGAAAATTGTGATATGTTTTAAAGTGGCTAGAAAACCAAGGGCACAATCTTTTTTTATTATTATTATTTTTATTATTATTATTATTATTATTATTATTATTATTATTATTATTATTATTATTGTAAAGGGCACACTGTTTTAAAACTTCCATTCCTCCTCTCCGGGACTTTAGCTAGTTACCAAAAGACGAAGTAGGTTCTGGCTGCTGCATACTTCCTGATCCCTAAGAAATTCATCTCCCATTTTGTGCCTCAGTAACAATTGGAGCTGGAGGGGGAGGGGTCTCTGTGGCTAAGTGCAATAGAATCTGGAAACTGAAGGCGCAATTCCAGCTTTCTAGGTGGTGAGATCAAACCTCCCAGAGAGGTAAGAATCCCTTGCATGCAATACAAGTTTCTCAGAGCCACCCACTGCCTGTGAGAGGAGAGATATTAGTGTCCCTCTGAGAAGGTGATTATGTTTGAGTTTGAAATGTAAATATGCTGCAGGATCTCCTTGCAGTTTCTCAGAACTAGCCTTGCATTTTTTAATTGTGGTAAAATATGCAGAAGATGATTTTTACCATTTCAGCCTCTTGTAAGTGTATAGTTCAGTGGCCTTCGTGCGTTCATAGTGCTCTGAAGCAGCCAGCACCATCCACTTCCAGGCATTTTTTAATCAGTCTAAACAGAAACTCCATAGCCATGAAACACATCTCCTCATTCCTCCCCTACCCTGGGGTCTGGAAACCACCAACTGCTTCTGTCTCTAAGAGCTAACTACCTAGGCATCCCATGCAGTGAAATTGTGCAATATTTGTCTTTTCTGGTGACTGGTTTAGTTTACTTAACATAATGTCTTCATCTGTGTTGTGGCATGTGTCAAAATTTCCTTCCTTTTTAGTTAGGGCTGAGTAATATTTCATTGTTTGTACATATCATATTTTGTTTATCTGTTCATCTGTCGATGGTTTGCTTCCATTTTGGGGCTATTTTGAATAAAACTGCTATGAAATTGGGTGTTCAAATATCTATTTGAGTTCCAGCTTTCAACTCTATTTTGCCTTTAATATACTGGAAGAACTGGCAAGATTTGAGAAGTAGGGCAAAGATGACCATAAATTTAACACTGGTGGCAGTAAGTGGCAACCAGTTGCCTGGCAGTGCTATTTAAGTTTTCTCCTTTTATAAGCCTAATTAAATTAAAAATCCAGTTGGCCAAATCCACATGCACTTAAGCCAGAAAACTTCTCAAAAAGCTCATTAGCTGCAAACTTGGGCGCTCTAGCAGCAGATGGATTTTTTTTCCTCTGGATTTTCCAATAATTAGATAGGAAAGGTCTTTCAAACTTTAGACCTCAAATGGAAGATTTTATCGTGCTGGCCAATGCATCAGTTTTAATGCTGTTGGTAAAAATATGCAAAAATCAACCTTTGAAGTTTTATGGTGCAACAGTGTAAGATTTTACTGTCATTAAACCTCACCTCTCAGGAAGGGCTTAAGTTTTAGGGAAATTTCTCTGACTCAGTGTTACCATTGCTTTCCATCATTTCAGTTAGAATTATTTGAGGCCTTAGATGAACACAATAAACTCTTCTGTCTTTTTAAGTTGTGCAAAATGAGATGAGCATGGTCAACAAAATACAGGGGGTGAGACAGATGGCATCCTCAGGGCAAATGGGGAGCGGTAACCTTCAGAGCACCACAGAACTCCTTCCCTAGCTCACAGTAACATGAGCACTCAGAAAAAATTAGGGAACTAGCTTATAATTTATGTCCCAGATTCTTCTTTGGGGCTAATAGAAAAAGGATAAACGATCAAACCCTCTATTTCTGTCTGTATTAGTCAAATTCCCTTCTGCCCTCTCCTAAAAACCCATTTTATACTTTGTCTCTACACCAGCAGATGCCTGTATATAGAACAATAAATAATAAATTGTTCTTTGTAGTTTTCACTACAAAAGAGCCCTATTGTTTACCAGGGCTTTTTCTCTATAACCATCTTGAAATTACCTAATTTCAAAATGGACAGAGACACATTGCTGAGAATAGTTGGCGGGTAAATACTGCCAGGGAGCCAGCATTTGTGATTAATGAGTGATGTACCAGTTTATCTCTGTGTTCTTGCCATGTGTTTGTGTGCACATCTTTACCTAGGCATTCATCTGTTATTGTACATTTTTGTTTTTATTACTCACCTCCTTAGGACATGTGCTTCAATCACCTTGTTTCCACAGATTCCTAGTCCTGATCTCTATAAATCCCCAACGTCACAAAACATCCCCCACATGTACCACCTTAATTGACCTATTTTTTCTAGAGATGAAGTTTCCTTCACATCTGTGTGTGGAAATTGCGTGTTTCTTTATAGTCCAGGCCCATCATTGCCTCTTCCATCCTTGGGCAAAATCTTTTTTTCTTGAGTTTTCTGCCATGTACCTGAATCCTTCCTCTCTCTACTCTCCCTGATGCTATCTTCTACTTCCCACCAGCCTCCTCCACTACTTGGCCATGGATTCCATCATTGACTCTACTCTCCACCACGTTAGCCATTGCCTGCCAGTCTGTGTCTGTGTTTCTCCTAGCTAGTCCCTGTGCATCCTAGACCCTCGACTTCCTCAAGTATGGTGCTCTTCAGCCCCATTCTACCTCAGTCCTGGACCCTGTCCTCGCCTGGAGCTATGCCTCACCTCTGTCTAGCATTTTAATTCCAAAGTCTCATTTAATGAGGGTCCTTGGCTTCCCAGCTCTTTTTTTTGTTTTTAGCAGCTCCAGTCTCCAAACTCATTCTCCAGTCTTTTCTCCAAATACTCAATGATTTAATAAGCATTGACTGAGACAGCTTCTGAGGGTCTAGTGATGAGTAGAAACAGACATGCTCCGTCTTCATAGAACTCATAGTCTAGCAGAGGAGAGGGAATTTATAAATAGGTTGCATAAAGAAATGTAAAATTGCTGCTGTGCTAAGTGCTACCGAGTATGGACAGGGGCCCATCCCACATTACCCAGATGGGGATGTCACAGTAGAGCTGAGATCTGAAGGATGAATGGTCTAGAAGGGGAGGAAGTGCCTGTGGTGGGGAGGGAGACACTTGGTTAATAAGAAGAACTGAAATGTCCGTGAAGTGGAGTCTGACAGTGAGGGAGAGAGAGTGAGAGAAAGCCAGAGAGGAGGAGGAGGGCCAGAGATCTCAGGGTCTTGTAAGCTGCATCAGGATTTGAAGTCATTTGGAGCTATGGAAGCTATGGAAGGCTTTTGAAGCAATTTAAGTGGGGGGTGCTGACCAATTTACATTATATCTTAAAAATCGAATCTCTTTTTTACTGAGCACTTCTTTATTGTATTGCATTTTTGTAGGCATCACATTTAATGCCCACAAAATCAGGCATTTTTACTAGGCTTCCTTTCATTTCAATAAAGCAGTTTTTATTCCCATCTAGAAGTCCCACATATTTTATTTTAATGCTATAATACTAAATGCCAACTACTCGAAGCACATCTTTCTTTTTTCTTTCTTTCATTTTGAGTATATCTATACTTAGACCATTGTTTAGAGTGCTGGTCATCCGTTAAACACTTCTATGAGATGCACCAGATGTTAGGTTGGAGATTTAAGGGACCTTTGGATGTTTAAATGGCACTGTCAAAACACTGGATTTATACTTTACAAATCTTTTGTTATTTATGATAACAAAAATACCATTTTTGGTGGCAAGATTCTATCTTCTTCTGAAAACCACTAATGGTTTAGGGATGAAGAAAACATACAAGTGTGCTTGCCAGATTGTGACGAAAAGGAAAAACACATCCTTGCCTTTCTCCCTTAAGAAAACATGGAGGCTCAAAGTGTGAGCTTCTATGATAAAACCTAGAGAAACATGGGCTTTTCAAAGAATCACAGAGGCAGGAGGAGAGGCCTGGGCCAGACCACCACCCATTCCATGGCTACGACCAAGCTCAGCCACAGGCCTGGGAGAGCCCGGCAGTGGTGCCTCTAGGTTTCAGTTTCGTGGAGTGACAGGAGGATGAGCAATTGATTGTGCTGCTGGAAACACAAACTATGAATCTGAGCATCCATGGAGTCCCCGCTGGTGATTTTATAGAAGAAACAAGCCTCTCTGACACAGATTAGTGACACACAGCACTGTGCCATCCTGCTGAATTATAAATAGGCACAAACTCGCATGCAGTTGGCTTCAAAGAGTGCTGCCTTTTCAAGCCAAGAGCTTTAAGTTCTTTCACTGTATGCAGTCACCGATCCAAGTGTCCACCTGATGACCTTCTGCCCCAATCCCACCATTTCACAGATTGGGAAGCTGAGGCCCAGACACATCACATGATGTGCTCGAGAGCCTGCTGCTTATGGGGACAGAACTGGGATTCAAAGCCAGGCTTCCTGGCTGGAGTCCTGTGTTCTCTCCAGCACTCCTTCTTTCCTACAATGGCACCTGGCACCTGCCCTTCCCTGAAACAGCCAGGTGAACCAGAGTGTCAAGAATACCCCTCTCCTTGTGCTTGGTTTTCCCTCCTCCCCTTCCTTCCACCCTGGGAGTTTGCCATGGTGGTGGTGTTACTTCTCTAACCCCTTCTTCAACATCCCAAAGTGTGTGTGGCATTTACTCTATCACCAGGGACTCTTGAATCATTTATACTTCTGGGTTCCATGCTCACTGAGGTCAGAGACCAGACCTGACTCAGCTATTTTAGTTTTCTATTTCACTCTCTCTCCCTCTGGGCCTTGTGCATAGGAGTTCAAGTGTTTGTTGGAGGTGTTAAATTCACCAGACCAAACGTTACTATTTGAATATTGGAATGATGTCCTCTCCCCTAAGCAAATGTCCCCAGATTGTTTTGCTTTGGGATTTCTCATATTGTGAGTTTTATCATATGCCAATTATCCTTCACTTTGAAAAAGTCATGGCCTCCTGTATCGCATACGGAAAAATGTCCATTTTCTGAGGGGTTGCTGTTGCCGGCAGCCAAGTAGGCCCTGATCACCTATGCAGACTCATTAATTAGGGTCATTTGTTCAGCTGTGAGCTGAGCAGAATGTGTAAAACCTGTTCAGGAGAGAATTAATTCATCTTCCTCTCTGTACTTTTTAGAATACTCCTTAGCACGATTCTCAAAGCCTGCAGGCCTCATACATATGTTCTAATGGACTAATTGTTAAGGCGACATTTGTGAATTAATCTCTGACTTGAGCTAAGTGGTTTCCCCTAATGACTTTAATTCAGTGACTCCCATTCCTGGCCACACATCAGATTCACTGGAGGAGCTTGTAAAACATCAAGATGCCCAGCCTTTGTGAGAATCTGCTCCAAATCCATAGCTAAAGGTCCAGGCCTACCCCCAGCAACATGAATCCAGGTTCTACAACCAGTAACATCTCTGAAGAGTCAACTTTCCCGATTCACTTCACTCCTGTATTCCTATCACTGGGTGTTTTTTTGGCAAGGAGCTCCAGTGACCTGAGAGTCTTTTCTGTGCTTAAACATTTTTATAATTGTAACAGAAGCATCACCATAAAAAGGTGAGGTCCGTGTTTCCTGAACCACCTAATGAGGGTGTATCTAAGGGGAGCTGTGGACCACATGGAGAGACATGAGGAAGGAGGCACAGGAGGGGAGACACTGGGAGAGAGACACGGGAGGTGCAGGGCTGCTTTCTTCTCCCGTTCTATGAAAGTTCTTCCACAATAAGTGTGTGCCTTGCCTTAATGTGATAGATGGCAGAATCCCTTTAGAGCATGCACGTTTGGGGGTCCCGAGGTGTCCCTCAGATAACACGATCACCCTGAGACCTGTGGAAGATCTTCAGGGCCTGCTGGAATGTCCATCATGAAATGGCTGTGAATTTGCCCTCCCACTCTGTCACCAGACTCCTGGTGTGAGGACAGAAGTTTATTAATACCGTGTGCGCACGTGTGTCTGTTCATTTCCCTCTGTGTCTGTGTCCCTGGCATTCTTCTGGGCAAGCACCTGCCATGTTTTATCTTGGAATTTTGAAAATAGATGATTCACGAGCACCATTGTTCCAGTGACATTTATTAAATCACTTTTGTTTTAAGGAATCTGGCACTCTGTAAATATCACTCAGTACTCAGTATCACCACTCAGCAGATGGGTGTTTTCAGTAAACCTAAGAATAAGGCAATTAGCACCACATGAGGTAGCCAGGGTGATTTGGTGATGGAGAAGCAAGAAAGAAAGACTGGATAGGCTCAAGTTAAGGTGAGCACAGGTGTGCTGGAGAGCGGATGCTCACATTGTCCTGTATGTTGGACTATGTTCATTATCTCTTCTTTGGGACGGTGTTTTCAAGTGTTTGGTTGTTGTAAGGGTTATTCTATGACTGAGCTGCTGGAAGGCAAGTGTTCCCCTGTTGCAGGTATTATACTTTTCTCATCTTACCACGCCTCCTTGAGCTTCAGTGTCTTCTGTTTCTGGGACTAAAAGTACAGGGAAGGACTCCTGGTTGACCCTCCTCTTACCGTGGATGTATGAGATTAGCCCTGTACATAGGAAGAGGAAGAGACACTTTGAGAACAAAGAGGATATTAAAACAAGAGCCTCATCATTCCAACCCTTCTCTTACTCCTCCATTTAAATACATTCCACTTAGTCAATATCTTACCATATGTTGACCGTACGTGTACTGTACAATTGAGTACTAACTTCATAGGTACATAGGATTCATCTACAAAGGAGATTATTTGGTGACGCCAAGTAGACGTCTTCCTTTTGTTTTGCCTAGGACTTTATGCATAGCAGATGTGAAAGAAAAACTTAGGCATTTGGAAATGCTCTATAATATATTACCATGTAAGCTAAAATCTAATCTTTGTGTAGCTGGACTGAGTTTTTATGTACTTAGAGTAGGGTTTTCAAACAACAGGGAATCTTTCAGAGCTAGAGGAGAGGGATGTGTGTGTGTGTGTGTGTGTGTGTGTGTGTTTGTGAATGACAGAGTCCTTTGTTGGGGTCCTTATTGAAGATGAATTTCTGCTGGATTCCTGTTTTTGAAAGGTTGGTTCATTTTCTGCAGCACCT